>MU375913.1:0-129759 GCA_022495235.1 Xylaria curta | reverse complement strand
CAACTCTTAATCAGGCAGCTATCAGTGAGTTCGTACGCACTTTCAGACAATAGCGATGGCGGGAGGACCAAAGACCTCGCCTCCCTCATACGAGGAGAGCTGTATCAAGCCTTCGCCTGGAACGTGCCCACTTCTACAACAACCAGGACCAGGAAATCCTTACCGAGAAATCGCGGTGCAACGCTCAATGTTGTTTGGATTCTGCCCCGATCCTTCCGACTTAACCATGAATCAAGACTGGGCAGCCGTGCTAATGGTTAAATGCCACAACGTCCCTGGCCTTATGCGGGAAGGCTTCCATTGGGATGATGTTAATGTCATAAAAGAAGAAGGCTATGTTGACCGCGACTTCACGCACGCTCGTCGTCGTAAGGACGGCAAGTGTTGGGCTGGTACTAGACACTACTTCCTTAAAGACTTGCAGCAACCGTTACGCTGGGTCGCTACAATCCAAGTCTGGGCGCTAAACCTAGAAACGCTGCACCAATTCGATCTAAATCAATTGTCCAGGGAAAGAAGTATGCAGTGGGCAACAGCTTTTTATCCTTCTGGACAATACATCTTCAACTGGCATTACTGTTCTCCCGCCATACGATTCAATGCAATCTGCAACGACATGCCCATGGAGGCTTGGTTGCAATGGCCAAGGAAGAATTAGGCAATACGATGGGGACAGAAAGAAGGGATACCCGGCGACACTTTATTACGCTCCTAGGCATTCCATAGGCAGCCATCGACGGATGATGGACTATTAAGTTGAACAAGTCTACGCACATGTAGGTAGTATGGTAGTAACGGCGTTATTATTCATTCGATGACCTTCTCCCCCTTCTTTCTCGCCAAGATGAGATATGGTAGTTTCCTGTGCAGCGGACGGCGAATGTAGCCTACCTACCTAGGTACTTACGTAACTTCTGTCCTTAGAGTTATGATGAACGTGCTTGCTAGTATATCCAAAGGACATGTAGAAAGTGCCCTGACCAACCGCCAGTTTATATCTCCTCTGTGAATGATGGGACTGTCTCTCTTCTCTTTTTCTCCAACAACGCCAACCTCCATCTATTCATAAACAAATCACTATCGAAATTACTATAAACAAGAATTACCAACATGGATACATACATCTTCACCACTATCATTATCCATATCACCCTCAGCATCTCTACGGTAGCGCTACTGCATTATTATGCAATAGTATCTCTTACCAAGTATGTATATCTAGCTCAATTCCCTGCTCCAAAACATTTGGTTCTAACAACGTCGCTCTATCTAGCATAGCTACCGTCGCCGAGCTCCGCGGGTACTCCGGCAGCCCCCCAACCCGAACCACCCCGACGGGGACTCCTCTCAGACCCTACGAATGTCAGTAGTAATACGCTCATTTTAATGTCGAGACTCAGCATTGCTGACTGCTTGTACAGACAGAATGGCTACACGGCGGATTTTCAGTGACGGACCTTCAAATACATGCTATCATTATGAAATATATCATAATTAGCGCGGCTTCTTTTTTTGGTGCATAGCATTACCTATCACCATCATCTTCTATGATACAAATAAGCCACCCAGAGTCCTAGACGGCCGAATCAGCCTACGACCACAGTCCTACAGGAGAGGTGCCTCAATTGGTTTATCAATAAAGGCAGAGGACGAGGTTATGTTGGATTTGAAAACCAGAGACCCTTTAAATTAACCATTCGGTTAAGATAAATAGCATGTCAATAACTCATCAATAACTAAGCAGTATAAACAATCAATAACTAAAACAGTATAAACAATCAATAACTAAAACAGTATAAACAATCTATGCTGGTTCATTCATGCGAAATGCTCATCACGTATTGGAAGATGGTCTTCCATTAATTGGAAAGCGTAGCTTTCCTCCTTAAAATCCACCCCTCTATTTCTCTGAGGGGGCCGGCCCCCCCCCCAGTCTACTCAGATACCCTCTATGATATATTACATGTTATGCTAAGCACCCAAAGAGCCGAATTTGATGGTGAGTCAACTCTGCAATCCGGATCATCAAGTTTGCCGGCGGAAAGCCATTATGAAAGCCTACGGTGCAGAAAATGGGATGGGCGAGTCAGCGTGTTGTCCTATTCAGAGGGACACATTTGGAGTGATAGGAACGGGATATCTCTTTTTGCACAATACGAGTAAATGCTGGGCGACGCTGGGATATCTATTGTCTTGACGAAGGACCTTGCCCCCGTTGACAAAGAGCTGCTCGATATGGCCAAGCTGTTGTTTACGTGAAGCATATTTATATGCGAACATCGGCGAGTTCGTTTAAAGCATTCTTCATTGAGTCTTTCCAATCTAAGGAAAAGCGTAAACTTTTGAATTAGGGATGTGATCGAGCTCGCCTTTCTAGCAATTCAAATAATACTTCACGTCTAATACCGCCTGCGCCCAGGGAGAACGAAGCCTAACAAGTACCTTGTTTGACCCAACCTCCTGCAAAGCCAAGACAATTGGGCGAGGGCGAGAAGTGGAGCAGCTGGGATGATGTAGATACTGCTTTGGAATTCTTTTGGGACTTGTCGATTTGTCGTAATTAATCGAATTTCATAAAATAAAACTTCCATCCTTGACCCAACAGCGGACTACTGAGCGAAATACTAATCTAGTCGCCACTTTGATTCTAGGGGAAAATGCAAAAAAGATTCACCAAGTGACGCATTTCGTAGACAACCATCCGCGCCCGGTTAATGGCCGGTGCAAGCAATAAATGCTATTATATCTTTTCATCGATAGCCAGATATAGACGAGAACCATTGCCTTCTCTCATATGATGGCTTGAGCGGGTGGGCTTTTCGATAGTTACCGAACAGAACGGCAGCACTACTCAGTTACATTGCTAAAAGTAGAACATCATCAATGAGAGTGCCTTGACGTCTGCAGTCCCTTATATATGTGTCAGACTCTCGATACCTACGAGTTGCATACCGCCTACCTAGAGTGACAGAACAAAGAGGGCATTTTGTATATAGATCTCTAGCCTGTAGATGTAGTAGTTGGAGCTCCTTGTGCGACAACAAGTATTCAAGACTTACCCCTACGTTGCTATTAGTATACAGAGGTCGTGACAATATGCCTCATATTTGACGCCATAACAGACACTTTAACGCACGAGATTTCCCTATCCACTGTAAACGGTACTGCGTCTATTGTAGAGTATGCAGCGTCATAAGTGACATCACAACAAATGAGTCAGTGGATACAATACACCTTATACAAACGGCATCACCTAAGTTACCCAAGGATGTCGTGCCTACCATCACAGACCCCAGTATCCCTGAATAATTCCAACCATTAGTCTATCCAGAGGATAGAGTCAGCACAGAGCGCCACGATATAGTATCTCGCTTGATATATCCTAACAAGTACGATACTAATATGTCTTGCACTGTATATCGCTCATATGTCTCTATGGCGATCTGCTTCCTTACTGTTTATCCCTGTTCCCCTGGTCATCATAGCATTTTCGTTGCGTGGAACTACCAGATTTGGAATCTCGGGGACTCATTCTTGATACTCGCCTCGAATATCACAAATAAGTTTACAATATCTAACTACAGTATCAACTAACCATGAGGGAAAAAATAAGACAGGTGTCCAAGTGGTCCAAGGACCCTGTAAGCGTAGAATGAACATTCGTAGGCCGTTCCACGACGACGTAAATGTGCTCGCGGCTACGTGTGACTATAGGAAAAGGACGTGAACAATGAAGAGCGCATCCCAGTGGTATGATACCAACCAAGACCACACCAAGATACGGTGATGAAGTGCCGCAGCTCGCACGAGAGAAGGCGGTATGCATGCAAGACATCAATGAGCTGGCCGCGTCAGCCTACGGCTGGAAAGTCACAGTGCATTAGTAGCTCGCATGATACTTTTATGTACGTAGCTAGATTTTAGTTTCTTGCTGTGCGCAACAACAAAGCCTAGCAGATGTCATTAGGCATGACAAAGAATAAGAAACTGACACTTTGAAAGTCCTCAAATCTCATTTTCGCATACCGAAAAAAAAGCTAGAGAATGACAAGGTATAGTCTACAAATGTATTACGGTTCGTTTTTCAGCGTGGCTGTTAGATAGTCCGAAAGAGGCTACGGGGCGCGCTTGGGAGTCCGGGGTAGTACAGGTATGGCGCATTGCGGCAGGGAAAGTTTGATGTTATGACTTCGTAAAGTCAATTCTTTAAGGGTATCTGTCAAGTTGTCTACGTAGTTCATGGCATAGCGGAATTATCTCCGTGAGAGGGAAATATAAATGCCAACAACAAGATCAGGAGGTTGACTCGGGTTACTCCATCGGATTCGCAAGAGTTGTTGTGTGCTTGTGGTAGGCTAAAGACATTTGTTGTTGCGCGAAGGACTCTGGAACATATTTTTGGACGTATACTGTCTAATTACCCAATCCCTTGTCTGTATGCCTGTTCTCCTTGTCTATGTGCTTGTGTGCCTTGTGACAGCTGTGCCTTGCGAGATAAACCGTTGCATAATTTTGTACTCTACAGACTGCTTGCACACATGAGAAAAACAGAATCTGGGGGGTTTGACCTATGAAAGCGGATTCGATTTTAATTAAACACTCAGCCCATATGTCATGCATTGGATGTCAAATTAAGAGGAATAGGGGGGCTAGATTTGTGCGATACCCCTCTCCCCTTCCAAATGGCTATTGATGAGAATGACGCATAGATAGTTATTTTGTTAACGCCGAATCCGAGGAAGCTACGGTTGTCATAAACCCTGAGGAGGATTGCTTGCCCGAATTTCGGGCTACTTCCATCGCCTGGCTCAGGAACTGGGGCCTTGCGTTTGAATCGTTCCTGTACCTATCATGAATGGATCCTGTTTAAAGCAAGACGCTATGGTACCCAAATTCGTCCGTAGGAAGCGAGAGTGGAGCTTTGACGCCGGTACTTTAGTCTCCACGTCGGAAACCCCCATAAACGTTGAAGGCCCGATTCCAGATAATACCCAGCTACCGGGTATATAGAACTGGTTGCCGCTTATATTGCGATAGAAGATCCCGAGAGTTCGGCGTCCTTCTTCCCAAGTGCTGAATCCTTGATTGGTCGTTGAACCTAATGGTATGATGCCATAATTTCCGTGGCCGTTGAGGTCTAAAGCGGCAAAGATCTACTCGTGATATCTATTGCAATGTATATCAGTACGTTATCATAAGATGACAACCCACACGGGGATAGCCGCTGTTATAAACGTAATTGCTTGTTGTGGTCTTGGCATCGATCACAAGTCGATCGTATCACGCAAGCATCTTGTACTCCCTCTTTTGTTTCAATCTTAGCTTTGACATCGGCGCCTTATATGGAGAATCCAATAAAAATAGCTACGCGGTGACACAGGCAAGGAACCCATCTAGTTTCAGGCCACTAGGTGTAAGTATACACACAAAAGGGTACGAGTACATAGAGAGTTTCTGGGGGTAGGAACATGACCATAAGATAGATACTTTAGTAACCTACACCACCAGATACAATCGCTTTTTAGCGATAACACCGTAGCTGAGCTTGACACTAAGATTTAGCAACGGGTTCGTCTACGGCGAAAATTGCAAAGATTTGGCTGACAAATGGTGCTCTGCTCACATAAGGTAGGAGTTGTCCACTCTGACAAGACATCCAAAACAAAAGTTAACAGGCGACTGATCCAGACCCGCCCTAATCCCAATAATGCCTAGGTTTCGTAATCCTCCAAGAGACTGACGCCTATATTTCACACTTCGGCTCTTTTACTGGCCAGTCGGGAAGATCGTCGGAGTCGTGGTCTCGGCAGGCTATAGTGTTGAGATGCAAGTAAGTGCGGCGGGGTTCTGAAAAGCCGCCGTTGCATCGCAGGCCACCCCTTCTGCAGGAAGCACGAATCATGAGGCTCAAGATGTAACGGTATTGAGCAGCACTAAGCCCTATTGCGATAAATTTAACGAGATGTAAGCCGGACCCGAGGTGGGGGGTGGTAGTGCGTAAGAAGGCCACGGTAGTCGTCGCTACGGGAGAGATTCGATTGGCTGTTTCTGGGTGCAATTAATGATATAGAGGAGGTCGTCATGTCTGAAAGGGCGCCTTTTTCCTAAATTGCTTTTCAATGTGGATAGAAACAAGGCCGAGCGAGGGCAGCCATCTCGGCGATTGCCATCGTCATCACATAGCGTATATTCATTCCTGCGGGCTCAACTGGATGACACCAATTCGAATATCGCTTTGGCTAGCAGCCTATAGGTCCGTACGTGCCGATCACTTGCTTACACACATAGTAGGGCATAGGGTGCGGCCGCCATTCAACGGATATAAGTAGCGTTGGTAGCGTTGGACGGCGACCCACCCGTGCCGTGTGACGCCACGCCGTTTTGCTGGCCCGGAGATAATACGTCTGCTCGACACACGGTAACAGGGATTTCCTTTCCGGGCTCCGACTTTAGCAAGAACTGTTAAATTTTGACAGCCATAGGGTACCTAGAACGAGGGCGCATTTATACGTACCGGATATAGCATGAGCTTCTAGTATGATACTTTTCCCTCGCAGTACGCACTGCATCATAGGAAATAACCATTAGGTCCCATGTCTTAGCATAAGATTGGCAATCCTTTTGAAGTCCTTCGCCGGTCGGCCCAAGTGTAGTTTTGGAACATGAATTGTAAACTCTCTCAAGGATTGGGGTCCAGCACAAGCGGGAAATATGGGGCCCGCTGCCACGTTACAAACAAGTATACTTATATATGTACTGTAGAGAATATATAATAGGTAAGGCTAGCGTAATCTTTGCGCGCTAAAGCAATGGCAGATATGTCATATTACTACATTGAATACCGTAGATTGTTAAACAGGTCAGTATTGTTGATATTATATCAGGCGGAGAAGTGTATCTAGTAGAAGTTACAGTAGTGTATAAGATGAGCCAGAAAGTACAGGATAAATGATAGAATGACTCTGGTCGTATATATGCAAGATATTCTTTGGCCGTACACTTTAAATTCCCCTACGTTACATGCCGCTACACCCTAAAGTTCTGTATGGACCAAACACCCCAATCCAGTTGTCCCACAGTAGGTACCTACACTAAAGGCATGCCTAATAAGTACAGTAGGTAAATTAGGTAAGCACCCGCGTCTAGCGTAACACGCCGCATCCCCACTGCATGCTGATTACAGCATAGTGCGCGCCTCGCCTTGTCCGGCCCTCTTGGCAAATTCTAACGCTCTCGGAAGGCTGTTCCTAATTGGGACGGTTTCGCTTACCGTAGGCCAATCATAAATTCTCCGGCTCGCTTCTCGATGCAACTTCGATCTTAACCTGGCTCCTCTTTCTCTTTGCTATCATAGTCAGCTTATACCTACTTCACCTCGCTCCATACACGTATCCATATACGACAAACAATCTCACGTTGATTGTCACTCGTCGCTATGCTTTACCATTTCCGTAAGGCTCATTAATTACATACGTACCCCCTCTAGCTCCAAAACTGCCAAGTTGGCCCGTAGGATACCTCTTTCGGCTACCATCTTCTCCAACGCCTCTGCTAGTCCAGCAGTAGTGTGTGTACATCAGCCGGAATCCTGGTAAAGGTTCTTATGTAAATTTTCAGGTACGGGGCCACAATGTCTCCGTCACCAGACAAACTCAGAATTCGGTCCCGACCCCGGAAACTGGATTGACTGGATGCATATCCGGGTGTTGGTTGTCGATCGTGAACCCTAGGTTTTCCCCCTTGTTGGCCCCTGTCCTCTGCCGTTCAACGTTGGGCATGGGACGATAGTGCCTTTCTAAATCCCGACTGCTACAGTATCTGCTGCACGCTATGTTGCGTTTACTTACTGTCTCCCAGGTTTCCTCGATAAGCTGTCATACTGCCGCGCGCTGGCCTGACCGACGTGCTTGCTCTCATGTCCCAGGTCATGCAACCTCGCTTCATTTGATCCAATGGTTAACCCACTCGTCTGTTTGGGCTATCTGCCTCGTAATAATCCATCATCACGACTGTATCACTGTCCATCCTTCCAAACGGGGATTGCCATGTCGCAATCGGAACTAACGCATAACTAACTTGCCCCAACTCACTTTGTAATTCTACTATGTATAGACATTACCCATCCACGCTTTCACATGTAGCAGCTACACAAACACAGTCGAAGGCCAGCCCACCTTTGGACCAGCTGATGAACAGCCCTGGGCGAGGGCCGCTGAGAGCTTTAGCTTCGCAATGGCGCGCCGCATCTTTCCAGCCCACTGGTTCCACTGAAATTGGTTTCCAGAACTCTGCCTAAAGCGTCTTGGCGAGACTGTAATTTATGCCATTTGATGTTATTAACTACCTTACCGCAGCTAGGCTGGTGGCTCGTTAACCAGGAGCCGGGCTCGCTCGCTTCTGTGAATCGCGCCCTCGCTGTTCCCGTGCTATCACGTCTATGAAGCCTGTCACCCAAATACCCCTTTGCCGTGCTGTTGAGCCGGACCATTCCCGATACCTAATTCCCTTCCATGGGCGCCACCCAAACTCATTGTGGCTAAGCTGCCTGGTCCTCTCGTCATCTCACGTCCTCGTAAATAAGCGAGCGACTGTGGGTGCAAAGACGGATTAGTTGTCGAAGAAGCTTGGCCTCGATAACAAATCTAGTTTAGGAAGCTGGTGTTTGTTCCGCTAGCCAGTCTCTAGTCGTCACGTCGTCGAGTCTTATTCGTCCAACAAGCGACTCTGTGACAGCCTTTGCCTTGTGTTGAGAGATACAAATTTATCAAGCTCGGCAGCAGCCCTCTTTTAAGTTGTTGGTGATAGCACGTAATCTAAGGATTTCTGTCTGTCTTTCGAATTTCGCTAGTCATTTACTTTACTTGGTTTGCGTAATAGGTGCTTTAGTGTTAACTGTCGTTCTAAATGAATGGGGTAACCAGCCGAGAGCATTCAAAACGTCTTCACTGTTGATCCTGTACCCATTCTGCACTTGGGTTTGTCAGCGGATTGCCTCATGCGGCTCTAAGGCGTATTGTCACATCTGCTACTTCTGGGCCTGTCGTCCCGTTATTTTTTTGAGAGTTTGGGGGCTCAATTGTCGGCAAAGCATAGCTCCTTGTCACTGCAACAAAACCGGCCAAAATCCGCCAACCCTGATCTCTCCCCAGGCTAACGGTCTGGTCATCCGAATCTCACTTATTTGCGGAGCCTAAGTTCCATTCTCCGCCTATATCACAAAACGACGCGAGCAATCATGCGAATCATGGGGCCGAGTTTAAGTACAGAACCGGCAACTCCTACGGATCCCTGTGGTATCAACGCAACCCCCCGTTTTGCTTTATTGTCTTTACACACTGCCCAGCCTGCCTGTAACATCTCCAAAACACCTCAGTCAAAAAGGGCTGCAGCTGGCGTGCCATGTCCCACAAGACGGCCCCGACCAAATACTCACAGCACATCCTTCGTTACACAAACGGCTTGTTCGTCCTCCGTCACACCAATGACCCGCCCTCGCCCGTCCGATTCAGTTCGGACAATCATAGAGAGAGCCATACCCAACACAAAAATAGAGGCCATATCTACAATATCGTCGAAACGACCCCTGAGAACTTTTAGGGTCCAACTCGCCGACGAGAGGGCCTTGTTACTAAACTTGCCACCACCATCTTCGAGGCTGCTTCGCTCCGAGCAGTCGCTATTACAGTCAGAAGTAGCCGTCGTTTGTTGGTTGCAAGATGATATCTGCCAGCGAAGCAAAGACGCACGGCCTCTCAACAAAAGGAGCACTATGAAATCTCCCAAGAAGGAGAGCTCATTGGAGCAACGGGCTTCTTCGAAAGGACTGTCCGCCCATGGGGACCAGCTGGTCCGTTTCCTCCCAAATCTAGTCACACATTCCTCAACTTCATCAGAGACCGATCCTGCTTTTAGTCTAACAGAGCCAACGCTTGGAGATACTATCTCTAGTCTAGGGAAGATTCTGACTCCTGCAGAACGGAAATCCGTTGACTTCCAAGAGGGCCACTTAATGCGGCGCATCGCCAACATCACGTCGCCTAACGGGAAATTTGGGCCACCAGTGATAGTGCTTGGGCAACCTCAGACCACCGGAGATACCCAAAAACCAACACGAGACACTAAGATGGATTCTGACGGCACGGACAGTTGGAGGAAAACATTCCACTTGCTTCTCGAAAGCATCCTCAGAGATGGGGAAGACCTGGCGGTAACAATTAGTTACGAGCTAGTTAGGGCGACCTTTCACAAATTCGGCCACTTGTTAGATGCCGTCAAAACTCCTCGGCTAGTAGTATGTGACGCTGGTGAGGATGACGTCGTGCTCGTATGGAGGCCGAAAGGGGTAGCCAATGAACGAATACAAGAAGAAGCCGAATCACCGAAACGAAGCCCCAAAATCAAATCGGAGCCCGGTGAGGAGCCCGGCGGAGCCTCAACCGACAACAACGATTCGTCGACCATCGAGGTTACGGGACTGCGAGACTGGAGTAATTGCATATTCGGTGACCCCCTATTTGCGACCGTCTTCTCGCACGCCACTCCCGAGTTCGAGCAGGGATTTCGGCAACCGCACGACGAACCCGCCGTGATCAAAAAGGAAGAGGACAAGAAGAGCAGTAGTAGCAAGGACGACGTCGACGAACAAAAACATGATATAGACATCATAGAAGATCCAGACAACGCCTCGACGCGGATCCTACTCTACGAGTGTTACCACGCCACAGCGTCCATCGTGAGACAATTCTACCGCCCCGACACGGACAGCAGCGCGCGCGAGATCGCTGCCCGTAGACGTCTCGTGGCAGCCTTAGCTAAGCTCGAGCATGTCGGCGGAGGCGAGTCCGCGGGCAAGAGACCTAGGCGGTTGAGCCGCGACGAATGGCCCGTCAAAAGACAGCGCGGCGACACGCCGAAGTAGAGGAGCGTGGGCTGGCCCATACAAATGAGGAAAAGAACTGCATCTTAAGGGAAAGTGCGCATTGGTGGGTGGATCGATTGATATTACTTTGTGACAATATTCAGAATGGAAAAGGGACATGAATAGATCTCGGTCTTGCATGGGGTTTGCACATACACATAATCATGCATGCAGGATACACGTCTGCTGTATTTAATTCACCTGGCAGGCCTTACTCCTAAGCAGCTCTATCATAGACGGCAATAGAGAATGAAATATCTAGCTTCTACGAGAGTGGAAAGTATCAAAATCATGTAACCTCTATGGTGATCTCGCATGATAGTGTCGTATGCAAGCTTCCTTTCATATCACGTTCAGATATTACGAATGGAATGTGGCGTTCTGAATGTCATATCATTTCGCTGGTATCAACAGCGTACGTTTTCGATGCTATCTCGAAACTATCTCTGTGTCGCTATAAGTAACGGCCCTATCGACCATTCTCATCACGATAACAACACCCTAATCTCGCCCGTCGTCCTCGGGAACAAGGCCCTCAAGCTCGGCTTCTCGCCTTCCTCTCCATCATCGCCACCCCGCTGTTCCCACAACTCATCAGCCAGCACGAGCAATTCCTCAACATGCTCGAAGTCAGTGCAGAACCGCTCGGCAGCCTCCTCTGTGACGGCGCGCGCGAGCCGCGCATCCTGGAGATGTTTGAGGTTCTCTAGCGCGTCAATGATGGCGGAGGGCAGGAAGTCGTCGAGGCCCTGGCTCGCGGCCACGAGGGCCTCGGGCTGCGTCGGCTCTAGCGTCGCGACCTTCTCGATATCTGCCTTGGAGTCGGCGCGGAGCGGGCCTAGGGCTGAGAGTAGGGGCGCTAGAGAAGACTCTGAGACGAGGAAGGCGTATTGTGACTCTGCGAGCTTGGATGTGTGCTCTGATGCTGCGGCGCGTAGCCGTGATAGTCGGTGCGAGGTGAAACGCGAGTAGGGTTCCAGAGTCGATTGGGCGGCGAGCAGGCAGTTGAGGTAGAAGATGGAGTTGGAGGGCGCGCGGATCCGGCTTGCCATGTTCTCGCAGCCTGACAGGAATGGGTCGAAGGATTCGGCGAGGATAGGCTGAAATTCATCGTCTTCGTCTTCTTCTTCCTCATCTTCTCCTTCGCCTTTATCGTGTTTAGACGTGGACTTGGATGTAGATGAGGCGAGAGATGTCTCGTATGTCTGCATGATGGCTGACAACTGCTTGAGTGCGTCCTGTAGGAAGTCTGGCGGCGCGAGATCTGCGGGGGTATGCTGGAATTCGCCTTGCAGCGTGGCGATGTGATCGCGCATGAGCGAGCGGAATTGACGCAGCGCCTCGGATTCAAGATTGGTCATTGACTGTAGCAAGACGGCGTCCGTGGTGTCGCCGCCTAATAACCGCGAGAAAGTGAATTTGTAGAAGCCGAGCAAGTTCGCAAGCTTGTATGCGAGGATCGTCTCCTCGTTTGCTTGTATCACCTGTTCGATGCGCTGGCGCAGGATCCTAGCCGCGCCCGACACATCTCGATCGACGAGCTCGTTCAGCGCCTTTATGGCGTCGAACTCGGGCGGGCCCTCGTCGCCTTCGTCGGCCATGAGACGCCAGAGCTCGTTCTCTCGCCCCTCCTGCATGCCCTTGGCGATCTCGTTGGCGTCGGCGACGAAGAGTGCTTCGAGAGCCTCACGCTCGCTGACTGTAGCAGAGTGTGCCCACGCGAGCATGTCGCCCACGTAGCGCAAGGGATCGTGTGCTGCGAGCTCGATAGGCTTCACGGTGTGGTCCTTGGCGCCGGATGCGGACATGCCCGTCAGCGCTAGGTAGAATGAATCTGAGAGGACCTGCTCGCGGGCCTCGGCGAAGAAGTCCAGACAGCTCTGGAAGAGTGAGGGTCGCTCGGCTAGGACCCGAATTGCTCGACGCACGGAGGAGTGGATCTGTGGGTTCTCGAGGTTCAGAGTCTTAAACTCCTTCTGTATCCAGCGGTACAGCTTCTGGAAGGCCTGGTTCAAATTCTTTGACGTCTGGTCCATGATTTCAAGGCCTAGTGTTTGATTTTCGAAGCCGAGAAGGACCTCGCAGTCCTTGCGTATCCGCTTTGCCTTGGCTAACACTGCGAAGAATTGGTCGTCTACGGGCTCCGAAGTCAGGGTGAGAGACGCCACTTCATCATCAGTGAGTACGAAGTGTTCCCGGAAAGCTTTCAGAAGTTGCTGTTTCGTTTCCACATTCTTTTTCTGCGTCATCAAAGAGGACGCCTCTTCTATGGTAGCTGCCGTCGCTTCATGGGACGCCGCGACATGGCTCTTCATCTCTTGGTAGCTTCTGTTGAGCCTGTCAACGGTGGCACCAATTCGTCGTAATTGCTGCTCGTAGCTGTGTCAGTCTATCACCGTAGGTACCCCCGTGAGATGGATGGCGGTGCCAACTTACATCTGCTACTCGACCAAATTCGCTGATGATCTGGCCATTGCTGTCAATGACTTCCTTCTGGATATCTAGACGGAGCTGCCTTCTCGTCTCGGCGCTGTTGCTTATACCCCGAGCGTCTAAGAGTGTCAAGGCTTCACGAAACTCTGAGTCTGCGTATGAGGTTGAGAGCACCGAGGTGATTTTAGATGAGATTGGGTTTGTCCTGTTGCTTTGTCCTGAGCCTGGGGACATGCCAGGGGATAAGATGCCAGGAGATAAGGGGCCTGGTGATGCAGTACGAGGTGGGAGCTGGAGAAGCCCCGGGCCGTTAGAGGCCATCTTGTAATTTGAATATAATTCTTCCTCTTTCGTGAGCCTAGCCGGATATATCACATTATGTGCACTAATTGTAGGATGAAGTCAACAAGTTTCCGCCGGAATCCATCTCATGTATATAACCTCATTCTGGTCGAGTGTACTGTACCGCAGCAGTATGAAAATGCGGCTTCAATGATAGGACAATGGCAAGTGACTATGTCACCAACTGCTGACGGCTGATGCGACTGACTATTGGCTCGAATGCTAAAGTACACCTAATACGCAGGTACTTGTCCAAGGTCCACTTTCGTGAAGTGGACCAGATGACTTCACCGTGGGCACGGGGTTCCGATACCGATAAGGTGCCCGGCGCGTACCTACTACATTCTGGGGGAACAGGCACCGAGCATTAACATGTCGGATGAGCAACCAAAAGCTCAGATGACTGACCTGAACCAAGTTAACAGCTGATGACTTGTGGCTTGTGTTATTTCCTCCTCACTTCATTTCCACAGTTCCTTGTTCTTGCCGTATTAGAGTTCTTATATTCGAACTAGAAGTAATAGAGACATCCTCGTCCCAAACACCCACGTCATTCGTCATTGTATAACACGACGACCTCATTCGACCTGGTTGCTGAAACGACTTCTCTTGGTGCACCTTGTCTAAAGACACACCACGTTCTTTGCCGTCACTGCTTCGCTGGCTGGCCATGCTCTCGAATGCACGTTGATCGTGGCACCGCGAAGCACGAATCACGAACACGATGCCCGGCGACCTCTTCTCCCGCCTTGTGCCCACCAAAGAACACCGGCCCTTCTACCAGCAGCTACGAGACGATCCCGACATAGACCACCACCGTGCAGCCTCTGACCTGGACGAAGAGAACCTGGCCCACGACTTCCGTGATGACGATCTGGACCACGGCCTCGAAGATAGCCGTATCTCTACCCGGAGTCCCGTCGAAACAGCCAGGGACACGCGCGCTCGTGTTCCTTCCATAAATAGTCAACGTCCGGAATCACGGTGGCTTCTGAATGAAGATGACGGCGATAATGATGTTCCTGCATCACTGTTAGTCGAGGGTCCCAGCGGGGGCGGCTCCAAAGGCAAGGCGCCGGTATCGAGTCCTCAACACGCACGTCGTCCGGGCAGCCACGGGCAGCCCAACCGGCGGAGAATACAGGCGCAGTGGGAGACTGCGCAAGCACACCAGAGGCTGCATCAGGATGATGAACACATTCCCATGCCTGGCCAGGACTACGCCGGTCTACCCACTAGAAGACCTGGTTTTGCTGCAAGTCCCAAGGATAAGGCTATGTTTAGGTGGGCTAACGTCTCTAACCTGGATGTCTTTATTCGGGATGTATACGACTATTACTTAGGTGCTGGCCTGTGGTGCATCGTGCTGGACAGGATACTACATCTGCTGTATGTCTCCGGAGGCCCACTGTTTTACTGAACAGAGATACTGACCTCGCACAGAAAAGTACTATTCCTTGCAAGTCTGCTCACACTTCTGTCCCAATGCATAGACTACAGCAGGATTAGGCAGAGCAAGAGCCTGTCTCAGATCCTAATACCTCAGTGTACCAAGCATATGTGGGGTCTCTGGAATCTGAGCCTCTGGATCTGTAGCTTCTACTTCGTGTGGAAGTCGATCCAATGGATTCTAGATATGCCACGGCTTATGCACATCCGTGACTTTTACATATATCTCCTCGAGATTCCTGAGGAGGACATGCAGACCGTCTCATGGCAAGATGTTGTCTCTAAAATTACCAGTCTTCGGGATCAGAATGTGAAGACGGCGACCAATATCACACCCTCTCAGCGGAAATTTCTTTCTAAACAACTGGGCACTCACATAGCAAGCCAATCCAAGGAGCGATTAGACGCTCATGATATAGCGAATAGATTGATGAGACGCGAAAACTACATCATTGCGCTCTTCAACAAGGACATTCTCAACCTCACCGCGCCTATTCCTTTCCTAAAGAACCGGCAGCTCTTTTCAAAGTCACTCGAATGGACCGTGCAATTTGGGGTGTTGGACCTCATCTTCAACGAAAGCGGTCAAGTTCACCAACGCGTACTCAAATCTGACCATCGTGGCCAACTCAGCCGACAGATGCAGACCAGGTTCATCTTTGCGGCTTTAATGAACTCCATCTTCGTTTTATTCGTGACCGGTGGCTTGGTGATTGACTTTATCTTCACGTACTACAATGTAAGCTCATTTTACGATCAAGGACCTACGTAGTCGCTAATGCGTTGATAGGAATTTAAAACAAACACCTCATCTATCGGAGCTCGACAATACACTCCTCTCGCGAGGTGGAAGTTTCGAGAGTTCAATGAGCTGCCACACCTATTTGAGGAACGCCTGAATATGTCATATCCCTACGCCAAACACTACATTGACCAATTCCCTAAGAAGAAAACCGAGTCAGCCGCCCGGACGGTTCAATTTATTGCGAGCGCCTTGATAGCTGTCATCGCGATCGTCGGCTTCTCAGATCCAGAGATGTTTGTCGACTTTGAGATCTTCCCTGGGATGAATGCCTTTGCATTCGTTGCTATCTTAACAACTATTTGGGCAGTGGCTAGAGGCATGATTTCGGAGGAAAATGATGTCTTTGACCCCGAATACGCGATGAAAAGTGTCATCGAGTACACGCACTACGAGCCAGATCAATGGAAAGGTCGATTGCATAGCTTCGACGTTAAGACGGAATTTTCTGAACTCTACAAACCCAGGATCGCCATTTTTCTTGAGGAGCTTCTCGGGATCATGGTGACGCCTCTTATACTCCTTTTTGCTCTGCCTAAGTGCAGTGACCAGATTGTGGACTTCTTCCGCGAATTCACAATCCACGTAGATGGGCTTGGTTACGTGTGCTCGTTCGCCGTTTTTGATTTCCAGAGAGATGCACGAGGCACGCGCCCCCAGCATGCCAATGCTCCTGATGCCCGCGAGGATTATTATGCGACAAAGCATGGCAAGATGCAGGCGTCGATGCACGGGTTTTTGGACAACTATGTCTACAACCCCCGAAGTGGACTCCCAGGCGGCCATCCGCTTGGGCCGGCTGGAAGACACCAGTTTCACCCACCTCCTGCGTTCCCGGGTCTAACTTCGCCGACATTAGCTGCAGACATGCGAACATCCCGCATGGGGCGCAACGAAGCACCGAGAACTCGGGCATCTTTCGGCTCTCAACATCCTGGGAGAACGCCTAGGTTTGGACCAGCTATAGCGCCGTCTCCGATGGCGTCAATGTTGCTAGATCCGCATAATCAACCCTCGTCTTCCATGATGGCTGGACGAACGCCCCCACGATCGCGTCCCCAACGAGGACTATATCATGGCGATGGAGATATTATTGAAGAGTCAGTTGAGGGCGGAGTAGGAGGCCGAGGCTTGCTCCGCCGACAGACGACGAATTACACCGATGACGGCGACATCGAAGAGAGTATTGCCCGCTTGGGCGAATCGACTTGGGAGGGCTCGCCCAATAAAGGATTGAGCAGAGAAAGCAGCGGCGCAAACGTAGAGGACGATGGGCCCGGGGTTGTGACGATGCTAAAGCAGTTCCAACAGGCTCACATGAATCAGAGAGGCGTTATGTGATTACAACAAGATGGGATGGTTTGAAGATGCTTGGTTTACATGGTTAAGCACACTTAGTCGGTATGGCGTTAAGCGTGTGTTTGTCTAGAGAGCATATATTTTGATACCACTCCATTGAGCAATGATTGACACTCAAGGGAACCCGTCTCGCCCGTCTGTAATTCCCGGACGGATAGTATGAATTAATAACAAGCTACACGTGCTTCTTAGATTTCCGTATCAGGAATATGAATTATTTCGTTTCTGGTTCAACTTACCAATGACGGCCACGACAGGGGCAAGACGGGGGGTTCTATAAGTACAAGTACTATGCATAAATGAGTGAGCAAGTTTATCGATACGAAGCTGCCGGGGTTATGTCGGGTGGCTGCCGGAGACCGAGGCAAGTATGTAAGTGCGGGAAAGAAGCTGCGGGTTCCGCACCGATAATGATAAGAAATACCTGCCGATACCGGCGGGAAGCCATTTGGAGATATCCTACTAGACAGATAGTGCATGCGATGAGAAGTCTATGTACAATAGATATAACATCGCGTCGAAGGTATTGTTGGAATTCGTCTATTCTTTACTTTTCTCAAGAGATTAGTACATATTGAAGGTTGAGAGCGAAAAAGCCACAACAGTGAAAACAGATAAATTCAAGTTGCGGGAAGAGCACATGGAGATATATACATGTATGAACGTACCTCACCGCGCTAGGTACGGCAGGGTTCAAGTTGAGTTTAGCGCTCTCGCCGCTTCTATACCTTTACATATAATTTTATGCAGCGGGAAACCGTCCGCAAAACGGTCACGCTTTTTACGGTGAACGAGAGGAACGGTAGCCAAATACAACTAGTGCGTCAATATCCATTATAAGAGTCGTTGAGAATCACCGGACGAGAAATACAACTTACTAGTTGCCTTCAGCTGTTGTTACCTCGAGGAGCATAGTTACTTAATTAGGGATAATGAAAATATCCTCTGTTCACTCTACCACAAACCTCTGGATGGGGCGCAACCAATTCCGCTCGACCTGCAGCTTATGGAAATCCAATATAGTAAGAAAAGGAGTGGTCGCGTTGATTCTCGTGTGGAAATCATAGCCCTGCATGGCAAATGCCGGGCCCTTCATCTTGAAGCGGGGTCCAAAAACATCAACCACCTTCTCGAGACGCTTCCGTCGCCTCTGTAGGTACTCATCTAGAGTCCTGTGTCCGCTCCTGCGGCTGAGAAACAAGACGACTTGTGATCTTATGCCTGGAGAGTCGCTCCAGTAGATCTCCGATGCCCTCGCGACACCGCCGCCGTCTTTGGGACTGAGCACAAGCGGCAGCACGTCGGGGGCCACGGCGACAAGGAAGTCACCCACGGCGGTGTCAGCCGGAACGAGGGCGATGTGGGTGTCGGCGGGTGTACTCATGATGGCGAGACGCCTGTGGTCACGCTTCGGATCGAAGCGGCGCTTGGCCTTGCACTTGGCCAGGCGTTTCCGCGCGGAGCCTAGCGTGGCGATCTTATACAAGTCCACAGCGTCCTCGTCGGCAGAAAGGAGCCACTCGAGGTCACATACGAAGTCGGTCAGCTCAGCAACGTAGTCGATGACTCTTGCAGGGAGCTCGAGGCTGCCGTCGCCGAGCGGCCGCGGCATCTGCCATCGGCGCTCGTGGCTTGGGGCGAAGAAGGGAGTCTCGACCTCATTGGCATGGGTTCCCCTCGGGTCCCCAATGGCGCCGACCCAGGTGACCCTCGTGTCGGGCGCGAGCGGGAACCACGTCAGTATGTGCCCGAATCGGGGGCGGTCTCGCCTGGACATTGCTCTTTTGATAGAAGCGATCTCTGCCGCGGAGCAGCAGCTGTGCTGCCAATCTACGGCCCACGACGGCAACAGATCAACAGTCTGATGAGGAGGTGACACCCGGAAGTTGAATGCGTCGCCAATCGACGTGTGTAGCATGTACTCTATGATATCTTGAAAGACCCGTGACAATGACTTTCCATAGTCGACGGCCATCCCCATACTTGGGGACATGGATAAAATTGAAGATGGCGTAGTGGCAGGGATACCACACATACCTACATGAAAATCATGGTTATCTTGAGGCATTGTTCACATTTGTACCTAATGAGAGACCTACCGAGAGACGCGTAGACGAGATCCCTCCGATCAGTCACTCGAAAACTCCGTGACGACGCCAAGATATCTAGCAACGGTCTAAAGGGCTTGTGCTGCCCAAACTTCACGGGCGCAGAGCTTTTGGCGAGGTCGTCCAGTCGCAAATCGATGGCGGTATGATGCTGCCGATGCAGGCCTAGGCCTGCTTCAATAAACTTCTCAGCAAATCTCTTCATAAATTCCTCTATAGGCCCGAAGAGACGCTTGCCAAGTAAAAGGGAATCCCAGCTGATATTGTCTCTACCACAGTGTACATCGATGCGGGCCGCAGCATATACCTCTTGCCGAATCCATGTGCGGCAAAACCAGGGTCGTTCATAAAAGTTGTTAAGAGCAGAATGAATACTCCGAATTCTTGTAATGCAAGTATCAGAATGCGTCAACTTATCAGCCCCCATCGCAAGAATGGCGTCGGCGTAGGTCAGACACGCAATAGCAAGCTGGCTATCGTCAGACTGCTCCCCAAGCCATGCGTGGACGGTCGTGGCTTTTTGGAAGATATTTAGCATCATGGCGACCTGGACGGCCTTCTCTTCCTTGTTTTCTTGGTCAATACAGATGGCATCTACCCAAAGATATGTGACTTTCGTTCGAGACCGGAGCTTCTGCAGCGCTGCTTGCAAGTTGGAGGTTATAGCGAACTTGCTCCCATTCAACTCCAGTAGCCTGTCCCGAGGCCCGAGCCCCCAACAGTACGAGAGAGAATCGTAGGTCACAACTTTCTTGGCGTTCGTAATAACGACGCCTGTACTGGCGATGAGGTCCACGGTCAGAAGCTCGGCCTGGAGGACAGATCTCTCTTCTTGACTGGGGAGGAGGCCGATCAGCCTAGTCTGCCAGGACGAGATATTCTCATATACCAACGGCTGTTTAGTAGCAGCCTTAATATCGAAGGATTGGTGTGAGGAGTCCGCTTCGCGCTGCCGAGTATCTCGGTGAATTGCGAAACTAAAGCATTCACCTGAGCACAGCTGTTGGGTCTGTGATTGACGATTGTCGCGTCTCCTTTTTGCACGCTGATACATGTTTAGTCGGAAATTGCGTACGGAAAGTTTCGCGCGATCTCTCGTCAAATTTGAGAGTCTTGTAAATCATACCGGCTAGGCCTCCATGTTACAAGAAATGCTTAGGTTACCTATAGGTGCAACAATAATAAATCTGATAGTAGGCATGCATATAGCATATAAAACTAAGGCTTACGAAAAAGAAGAAATAAATACGAAATATATTGAAAAATAGTGTATTTAAATAGGCTCGTTCTACTAGTAACTATGTACAGCCACACACAGGGTTCATACGGAATCAATACGAGGTACTGCTACCTATAAGCAGAGCCTTGCCCTGCTAACTCTGAAGGAGGGCGATAGTGCCTCCCTTCTAGCTCCAAAATCTCATTGTTAGGTAATTCCGGCTTGTATGATTGGGGAGGGGGATACCCCGAATCGCCATATTGCCCCCAAATGTGCTGCGGTTGCTCCATTGGCTGTTGACCTTGCACAGCGTCATTTTCCGCTCTCCTTTTCTTCTTGACGATAGTCGCCCAGAGACACCACCCAGCAAGCCCCGCCACGATCAGAGTCGCCACTACCGAGCCCACGGCGATGCCGGCAATCACTCCTCCGCCAATCCCCTGAGACCCTTTATCGGTGCCCGCTGCCGACGTCGGGGTACCTGTTGGTGTCGTTGTCGTTGTCGTCGTCGACGACGCTGGCGTTGATGAAGGCGTGGTTGACGTCGACACAGGTGAAGTGGTTCTGACGGAGCTAGATGAGCTGCTCGAGCTGGAATCTGCCGCAATGAGGAAGATGTTATGCGAGATGAAGGACGCATCCTGCGCGCCCGACTCGTACACTGAGAAGTAGAATCCCGGATCGCCAGTGGCCGCGTTTAGTCCGAAGGTCGTTACCGTCCACTCGTGGCTCGTAGCATTGGTAGGTTCTTTTGATATTCAGCACGAACTCCGAGCCTAGGAGGCGCACTCAGATGTTCCCGCGTCGCTCACCTGAAATTATGTACCAGCTGGTGCTTGTGTGGTCGTTCGGCGTGTGCACTAGCTTTAATAAGGCGTCCGTGAAGTTCATATGCCATTTGATTAATACGGTATCACCGATGCGGTAGGTGGGCGAGTCTACAGAGTCGTCTGGCGGACCCGGCGAGTCAAACCCAGCATTCTGGTCTGCCCATGCTACCCCAAGGGCCATGCTCATTGCCACAACTTTGTCGAGAAGCATCGTGAACTAGCTGAGTGGCACTACTGCCCAGAGCTCGGGAGGTTTAGGGACCGTTAGAGGGCAGGAATCGCGATTGTACTGGGGTGACATATCTTATACACATTCGTACCAAAGAAGAGTATGGGTTTCTGCCTTGATTATCCTGTTGCATTAGCGTTGCTACATATCCCCGCCAATTGAAAAGATGTGCGCATCATGAGCAGGGTCAAAATCCTATAAAATGATGAAAGTGGTTGGGCAGCTTGGAGTCGAAAAGATCGAAGGATTCAAGCGCTTGGTAATCACAACCTAGTATCGGGGCCGAATTACACAGCCCGATGAAACTTCGCACTACTGTTTCATTGCAGCTCTCAGTGTGATGCGCTGCTTTGGGCAGATATTATGAGCAAGTCGTGCGTTAATAGGCTGCCCTTCAGACATTTGATAGTAATAATTTGACACTGCTGAGCGTCAGGTGCAGCTTGCTGGCCGTAATTTTGGGTCGGTTACTCGATTCGGATCCAGGAGACGAGATCATTCACGCCTTATGAGACTTTTAGCCATTTTCAAAGTTTGGAAACTAGTATTCCGTTAGCACGGTATGGTGAACATGCTCTCAGGTGTGAGGTATTTGTATCTTGGAACGCACTGAATATCCTCCGAAGCTGTCTCATGCAGCCCAATACGGGTATCGCCAATAGCGTTTTGAAAACCTTGGGGTCGACTGAGCACGCAGCGGCTATGATCCGAGTCTTGACGCTATCATCCAAGTCCACGAAAGCCATCTCTGTTGTGTGAGGCAGCTAACGTACTTCAAACAAGTTTGCGGGAAACAAGCTACCCCATCATATCGCGTTGTCTCTGGCGTGCGCAACATCTGTTCCTCGTCAGTTCTCGTGCTAGGTTCTTTGTCTGGCTTTGAAGGCCTTCGCTGTGTCTGACACGACCAAAGCTGTCGGTATTATTCAATAAGCTCCCATCGCCAACATGGGAAAATCGGACGCTGGGGATCTCTTGTTTGACCCGTCGCTCCCGTCTCTGCGGGCTTGCGCGGGTAGTGCAAATTATCCATTTCGTAGCCAATGTGACCATTGCGATCATGTTCGGGCGCGGTAGTCGTGACCGTGAGCCGTATGTGAAGCTGAGCTCAGTGACCAGCAGCTATCTCATACTTTGTATACTGATAACCGTGAAAAATATTGCGTGGCTGTACCGGAACCTGATTATGACCACGCACTGAAGACTTTCTCGAGCAAGAGCGCCGCGTCAGGCGCGACAACAGTATCTACACCAACCACGGTAACATGTATGTAGATTGCTGATTTTGACAGATATTTCGTCTCTGAGTAAGTCATTAAGTACGAATCATAAAGATCAGCATCGAAATACTTACATGTTAAATTGTAGGTAATTGATTAAATACGTTTTGAAGGAGAAATCTCCAGTTACTGTCCAATTTACGGTATTAATAACAGTATTGTATAAGTCCATTTTTGTCCGTTTAGACTTATGCATAGTAAAAGCGGGTTCAAGGTTCCCTGGGTAAAAGCGGCAATTCTGATTTAGCATGGTAAATGTACATATACAGCTGCCAGCGGGCTAGCGCGAATAAGGTGGATTACGCTAGACCGCAATGACGCCTAGCATCAAAAAGTTATCAGATCCAAATCAATCAATGCACGCAGCACTCTCAGCACCTTTGCCTCAACGCTGGATCCTGGACTCACTACGTATTAGACAGCGTCGGGCCCGCAAGATATTTTCCCGCCAGCCCGCACCCCGTCATTGTCGCCATTGCTCGCATACTTCCCTCTCGGTGTGCGCAACCGCACTTTTTGTACATAACCACCATCGCAGGTAGCCTCGTTTCCAGCTGCGACAGCCATCGATCCCCCCCTTCCTTCCACGTTACCCTCATTGTCTATTGTCTGCCCGGCCGACATCTCCGAGAGCAGATCGATATCGTTGCGATCCAACAGCAAGGCGCATTTGTTTCTGGTAGCTAACAGCCTCTGGCCTTGACGTGGACGCCAACTCTGTGAGAGCAGTCGACACAGGTCTTTATTTATTTTTGCGGCGACAGCGCCCTTCCCCCTCACCAACGCAACCCTGGCGCTTCAACCCAAGACCTTCGGCGAAGGCTCGACAGCTGTGGCCAAGATGGCCCAGCCCACTGCCGAGCCGGTCGAGGAGTACGAGTATGTCTCTTGCCTGCTCCCGTTGCTCATGGATTGGATCTAGTTGACTGACCCGGTTTGATAGCTATGAAGCTCTACCACCCAATTTCTCCCTTGTCCAGAACATGGCCGCCGGTGCCTTTGCCGGCATAGCGGTATGGTAACCATATGAAGGCGCACACGCTGTGTCGGGGATCCCCAACGGGCTAAATATCTGATCAGGAACATACTGTCATGTACCCCATTGACGCTATAAAGGTGCGAGATATTACATGGCAAAAGCTAAGAAAAGGCCCTAGGTGTCATGAGCTGACCTGTATGCGCAGACACGGATGCAAATCATAAATCCTTCGGCCGGCACCGTCTACAAAGGCATGATTCAGAGCACAATGCGCATAGCAAGTGGCGAAGGCTTCATGAACCTTTGGAGAGGCATGTCGAGCGTCGTGGTCGGCGCTGGTAAGGACCACCCCTCCTGGTTCTGTCTCAAGCGACCCCTGTTGTAACCAGAATTGCATTGTACAGGTCCTGCGCACGCCGTCTATTTCGCTACCTACGAAGCTGTCAAGCATATAATGGGTGGTAACAAAGCCGGCACACATCATCCGCTCGCAGCCGGTATGCCACGCCTCTCCGCGAAGGAAACAGATTATTGATACTGACGTCACGGTAGCTACTAGCGGAGCTTGCGCGACAATCGCCAGCGATGCGCTGATGAACCCCTTTGACGGTATGTTGGCTACGCCTGGCTATGCCGTGTCGTGCTGCACTGGCTCCTTTTCTAATTCGCCATCGCAGTCATCAAGCAGCGCATGCAAATACAGAACTCGAGTAAGATGTATCGCTCTATGACGGATTGTGCGAAATACGTTTATAGGACCGAGGGTCTTTCCGCTTTCTATATCTCCTATCCGACTACCCTATCTATGACGGTCCCATTTACCGCCCTCCAATTCCTCGCCTACGAGTCCATATCGACTGCCATGAACCCTAATAAAACTTACGATCCGTTTACGCATTGTACGGCTGGCGCCGTGGCCGGTGGCTTCGCTGCCGCCTTGACCACGCCCATGGATGTTATCAAGACGATGTTGCAGACCCGAGGAACGGCTTCTGACCCCGAACTACGGTCCGTGAACGGTTTCATGGCAGGCTGCAAGCTGTTGTACCAGAGAGAAGGGTTGCGCGGCTTTTTCAAGGGTGTTCGGCCGAGGGTCGTCACAACCATGCCGAGCACAGCCATATGCTGGTCAGCGTATGAGGCGTCCAAGTAAGCACACCTCCCTAACTATCAGGGTCGGCGGAACCACGGAACACTAAACCTGCTTCGATTGGCTCCCTTGTACTAACAGCACGTTCCAGGGCATACTTTATTCGCACAAACACGACCTTGTGATAGGTCACGGAGAAATTAATTCAATCTGATAAGATCGGGTTAGGCGACTTTGCATCTCAGTCTCGAAATCCGAGCAACCTCTCACGTCCGAGAGGCGGGCCCGATTTACCGAAGCCGAACCACGTACCCGTAGTCCGAGATTCTCGCGCATGGCTCAGAAATTCGTATCCGAACTAGGCCTTGAATCCACAAGGTGGTGGATGTAGTCCAATACCCGGAAAGTCCGCATAAATTAACCCATGTCTAATACAATGATTCCGGCCCAGCCGGCCACACGCTCGCCTATTCAACCAACCCCGCCTCAACTGCCACGTGGGAAAAACAAATAAACGGCCCTTCATCATAGATGCCATGGAAAACGACAACTACTTGTACATAGATAAAAAACCAACTTTCTATTTTTCTTCTCTTGGCGGGCGAGCGTTTCTTCAACCTGGTCACCGGTTGAAGAAATTTCAACAACAATAAAAAGTTGGTAAAAAGGACGGGGGGGGGACGATCTGTGGGGAAAAGGAAGGGTCTTAAGAAGAGAAGGAGGCGTATTCTCTTTCTCTCTCGTTGTTCGGTGCCGATAATGGATTCAACCACTGTCGACCGATTACTATTAGGGGAGTAAAATGCTCAATGGATGGATGGGATGGGTGGATGGAGGCAATTGGTAAAGAATAGGCTTTCTCATCGCCCCCCCTTTTTCATCGACCTTGCTTGTGGGCAACCACTCTTGTACAAGTAGAGAAAATCAAACATCATCCGTCATCGCCATCGGCTGTTGTCGTTGTCATATTTGTTACTGTCGTCTTGTCGTGATCTGTGTTTGTTGTGTGATACGGCATCCTGACTATATATTCTTATAAGTAGACGAATTTGTGACCTCTGTTGAGTGTTTTCTCCGGTTGTTCGAACTGGCTACTGACTTCGCTGTCTGACTAAATTCTTATTTTCTGGATGAGTATGAGATGCCATTAGGGAAGATGTCGATGAAAAACTAAAATGGTAATACGCTAGACTGCATAAATAAATCTACGACATCAAACGAAAAAAACACATGATAATCAAGACAACTTATTTCATGTACTCGTTCATTTCAATTGATAATAACAGTGTACTCAACGTCCAAGTAAGGAAAGCCTCGTTCATACATCACCGCGAAGCCTCCGATTACAAGAACCTACTATAAGTATCTGTCTGTCTAAAGCATCCCGAAACTCCAGCCGCTTTCCCAACTGCAATACAATGCAAAAGACAAAAAATGAGTAGTTACATCGAAACTGTGCATTTATTGAACATTGATTTCAAAAACTCATCTAAAACGGGAACCCATGCGGAAACCCACCACCGCCGCCACCACCACCACCAGACCCGAACTTGAACTGGAACTGCTGGCCGCCGCCCTGCTGGAACATGAAGGGATGACCGCCGGCGCCGCCGAAGGGGCTTCCCTGGAAGGGGTTCCCCTGCTGCTCGTGGGAGTTGGGGTCGTCGCCGCGGTCGAAGCGCTCGCGGAGCTCCGGGTTGCTGAGGACCTCGTAGGCCTCGTTGATCGAGGCCATCTTCTTCTCCGCCTCTTCCTTGGTGAGGCCCTGCTTGATTGCTTTGTCCGGGTGGTGCTGCTTGGACGCCTTGCGGTACGCAGACTTGATCTGGCGCTCGTCGGCGTCGTGAGCTACGCCTAATACCTTGTAGTAGTCCTTGGTCTTGCTGCGCTTCAATGCCACCTGCGCCTTCTGCATCAGGGGGTTGATGACGTTGTTCTTGTCGGGCCGGGCCTCGGACGCCTTCTTTAGCGTCGCTATGCACGGCTCGAAGTCCTCGGCGTCTAGTTGTGCCTTGGCCTTGTGTAAAAGACCGTAGAGCGAATTTTCATCTAACCGTAAGGCTTCGGGACAATATGTGCTCGCCTTCTTACCATTAGCCTAAGAGAGAGTTAGCCATGCCACTGTTTGATGCGTAGTCTGGGTAGTCAGACAGATACTGACCTCGTAATAAGCCTGGCACGCAGCCTCGACAAGTTGTGTTAATAAGACGCTAGGTGTCTTTTCAGGAATGATACCATCTTTCTGGAGCTCTGCCATCTGCTCCTTGACCTCGTCAATTAACCCCTTGTCTTCGCCTGAGGGAACCAGCAGCTTGACGCCCGACATAGGCTGCTTCTTCTCTAATGCCTTTGTCACCTTAGCCCACGTCTTCTCCACGCTCTTCTCCTGTCTCATCAACTTCTTGCAGGTCTTTGAGTCTGGATCAGAGTGCAGACACTTTCTGATCTGCGCTAATCCCTGGTTCATGTCTCCCAGGCCGTAGAAAGTGGTGGCCGAGATCTTCAGGTGCGGCGTGGTGTCGCCGGGGCGCATCTGTAGGATGTGCTGCATGTCACTCATGCCCTCCTCGACCTCACCCCGCTCGAAGCGACAGTTTGCGCGCAGTTCCCGAAGGTGGGGAGCGCGGTTCGCCACGAAGATAGCCTCGCCGGCCTGTGTTACACATTCCTCCCAGTTCCCAGCAGCAGCAGCGGCCTCGGCCAATTTCGCAGCGCCTTGTGCCTCGATGAGTTTTTCGAAATCGGCCGAGCCTGGTTTATGGTTGGCCAGGAGGTACTGTTCCCTAGCACCGTCCCAATCGGCGGCCTTCGCCTTGAGCTTGCCGAGCTGCAAGTGTGCGCCTTCGAAGCCGGGGCGTAGTTCCAGAACCTTGTTGAAGTCCGAGGTGGCTTGCGACGTGCGGCCGAGGGAGAGGTAGGTGGTGGCGCGCTTGAAGAAGGTCAGGTAGTCGGAGGGGTCTCGCGCGATGGCGGCATCGTAGTACATGAGGGCCTCATTGGTCTCGCCCCGGGACATATGCGTCTGGGCTGACGACAAAAGCGCCGATATGGGGGTGTCAGAGGGTATGTCGGAAGGGGACAGAGCAGTCACCAGGCCCGACGAGGACAGGATGCTGGCTGCAAGAGCCAGCGTCGATAGCGGGACAAGCATCTTGCCGACGGCGATTGACGGTCAACCAACAACACAAATGAGGAGACAATACAGCATCAGTTAGGGGTCTGTGTGGTTTTTAAGATATACGTATGCAATGTTGAGCGTGAAGGGGGTCAAGAAAGAAGAATGTGGAACAGCAGATATGCGTCGAGACAATGAACAATGATGGCATCAACAGATAGCAACAAGTGTCCTAGACGATGGGGGAACCAACTTAAAAGTGGTAGCAGATGACTTCGGATCAGGCCCAAAATAGCAAGTGCTAGAAGTATCGGCGTAACAATCACCCCAGCAAGTTGCAGTGGCCAGCTGGCCGTTTTCCGGGGAACATAACGCATAGATTACCGTGTATATCTACAAATTGCACTGTTAAATATACTGTATACTATCACATGCACCCCAAACATACCTACTTACATGTAGTTAAGCAACTGGTTCGTACATTTGATCTCTCTGGCCAATCTTAACCTTAAGGCAACTCAAAGCTAGGATAATAAACGACAAACCGAATAATCACACTTCGTTGTCTTAAAACTAAGTAAATAACAATGCTGGCTAATCTACGTACAAGTACAAGTTTAGTTCACTTAACTATTGGCACTTCCTAAATAGGAAATTATTAGTCTGGTCTCTGTCTCGGCGGCGATCAGAGACAATAGATAGAAATGGGAATACAAAATATGGAAAGGTAAGTAAACTAACGAAGTATGAGTGTGTTCTTGAATTTTGGTGAATAAGGGCCTCGTTGAGGGTATGCGTACTACCTACGTTCAGCTTTGACTATCAAATTTCCAGTTCTTTCTTGCCTCTTACATGATCTTCCGCTAACTCTCCATGAAGAGTTACAGGGCTCGATTAGCTTAGTCCGGCTATGAAGCAAGCACTTACACTTCTGATCATACGCTGCTAGTAATTGATTAAGTGAACCATGAAGTATAGGTTTTGGTTATTGCCTTGCCTTAGACCAATTAGTTCCAAGGTCGTAAATCAATTTTGCCCACCAAGCAAGTTGTGTTGATGTTAGGAGAAACGATCAGAATTCACCTGATGGTCAATGCAGGTGGGTTGTCGATCATCGGTCTGCAGGGTCCTTTCTCAAAAAGTGGACCGCTTACAGTAGCTACCTCATTATGTACATTTTGTAAATAAACTTATCCTACGTCACAAGCATCAACCAAATCATCAAACTCCTCTAGACGCGATGTCTCACCTAGCCCCGCAAGCAGCAATATTCTCCCCCTCCGTAGCCCGCGCCGCCGCCTCGACAGCAAAGGACTGGGCCTACGTAGACGGCTGGCTACGCCGACAATTCACCTCCTCTTCGAAATCAACACCACCATCCTTCGAGCGCAACCCCGAAACCCTCGAGGTCCTACTAGCCCTAATAGCAGCCAACGAAGAAGCAGATGAGGAGCGCGACCGACTCGCGCGTCTAGAAGCCTCAGCTCTCGACGAAGTCCGTGCCGTCGAGGCGAGACGTCGCAGTAATGATGACAGCGGTGATGCTGCAACGATCAACGGAGTCCTCCTAGCAGAGGACCTCCTAACAGCCCTAGACGCAGGCCTGACAAAAGAAGGCCAGACGGCACTCGACGCGTTAGCAGACGTCTCGTTATCACTAGACGCAGCCACGGATCCGTCACCATCAAATCTCTCCCACCGCTTCGTAGAACTGCAAGGGCGAATGCACGAAGCCGAGCATCTATTACACCGCGTGGAGCTACTCGAATCCTACCTAACCGACGAATCTGCGCGTCTATCATCTTTCCTCGAAGAACTGCGTCTAGCACCACAATACCAGCTCCCCGAGGAGAGCGGCGAGAAAAGCGCAGAGGAGCTTGAGCGCGCCGTCAAGACTATGGCCTCCAGACTCCCCGAGCTGACGCGGCACGTCGAGGCTCTCGAGAAGCGCGTCGGCATCCCCACCCTGACCGTCGAGGACCTGAGGTACGACGAGGAGGCGTATCTGGATCTCCTGGCCAGGAAGAAGGATCTCGATGCCCAGGTCAAGGCCTTCGCGGGTCTGCCGCCCGACGTCGAGGCCGCGAGGATCGAGCTCGAAGGCCTCCGTGCGCAGCTGCGCGAGGCCACCGAGAGGCGGGACGCCAACTTTGAGATGTTGGTCGAGCGCGAAAGCCCCGTTAAAGTTAGGACCTCACGGAGATTCTAGGCTGGGTAATCCATAACTACGAGAGATGGAGGAATATGACAAGTAACAAAAGCGAGACGGAGCGATGCAAGAGAGAGCAAGTCTTAATGGAATTAGAATTAATAAGATACCCCCCTGATTTATGCGCTGTACTCCGGGTATCTTCGCTGTGTTCGTTCTACGTGATATTGCAATGTGACAAATGACGAATTTTGCATCCCCCGCTGCCCTAATCTCTGTTGTGCATGTATGTATAGAAGATGCAATCTCTCGATTGCCCGTCGTTCCAACAAGAAGCCGAGCTTGCGGGACCCCATGTCAATCTCAACGCTATTGCTGTGATCGCTTCCCGCGGCCCGCGACCGTCGCCCCCAGTCTCCCAAACTGTCTCCCAAGGCCCGTACGCTTGGGTGGCGCCGTCGTGGTAGAGTCTTTCTGTGGCACGGGCGGCCCCGTGGCGGCGGGACGTGCCGTCTCCTTGACCCCCATACCATCGCTGATGCGCAGCTCGCTAAAGTCCGGCCCATCATCAAAGCTACCTCCCCCCATCAATCGTTGCGCTCGCCTTGCCCTTTCTTGTACGCTCCTAAACTTTTCTAGGAGCTGGTCCCAACGGATAATGCCGTCTTCGCGCCCCTTTCCTAGCCTGTTGGGTCGATCATAGCCAGATGTGCCGGGCGTAGCGGGAGAACTAGTGTAACAGGAAATGAGTGTCATGGACGCTTTTATGAGGGGGGACGCATTTATAAGGGGAGACGCATTTATGAGGGGGGACGCTTGTATGAGGGGGAGGGCTTTTATAAGGGGACGCCCTGATACGCGGAAATCGCCTCCGCTACGAGAATGCGAAGGCGGTCCGTTACCAAGAGCAGTAGGTGGAGGTACATACGGTCGTGACCCGGTGTGCAGAAACCCAATAGAGCTGACGCTGTTCAATCTATTCTTGAGCGCTGCGAAAGCAGACGATTGTGGCAAAAGCATAAGGAGTCCATAGAGGCACTTGTACAAGTACGGGTATTTCTCCGGCTCGAGAAGCTGCAAACGAAGATCTGTAGTGTCCATGATTAGAGTGTCATGACGTATAAAGATGTAGGAAACATCGTGCGTCAATACTAACATGTGAATACAGGAGACTCGATAAGCTGGACAAGCTTGTCGATTTGGATGAGGATGTTCACCGTCATCTCAAGTTCCGCGCTGTCAATGGTTAGCAACGCTCGACGCCCTCTTTTAGTGGGTATAATCTGACAATATTTGTAACAAGTTATATGCAGCCTCATATGCTTGTGCGAGCAGGCATAGAGAAAACGTGGCCACGGCGTTATAGCACCATGACCGGAAAAGGGCGACGAAGAACATCTGCCCATCCTATGCGTTTGTTAGTTCATCTGTCTGCAACTGAGGGATAGGAGAGGCTGCTTGAGGAGTTTATGTAGTCACCTTGGTCTCCAAATTTCTCAGACGCTTGCGAAGGTCGGCGAGCTCAGGCGCCGTGATGAGGTTATTGTTGAGATTCTGAACCATGATGCTAGCAAACTCAAGATCCTCTTCTTTCTCAATCGTCTCGGCCAGTGTACGATAGATACGTTCCGGGCTAAGGGTCATGCAGAGTTGTCTGATAATCAGATTGCCTCGCATCTCTAACAGCTTTCGATCGGTGGAGAAAAGCTGCAGGAGACTAACCATAAAGTTGGAGAAATAATCATCCTCGCTGTTTCTGGAGATTTGCGACAGAAGCTGCAGATCCTTCGTCACGACAGCTTCCGCCGGGTCGGACAGAGTTTTGAGTAGAGCAGGAAAGGTGCCATCATTGAAGGCAACGATTTTCCGGGGTGCTTTACGGTGTAGCATGATAAGCCAGGTTAATGCCGCGACGCGCGTAGCTTCGTGGTCATTGAGGAATAATAGTGTCAGTGAATTCACCGCGGCTGCGTAGTCCAAGTCGGGTTGTGGATTTGTCACAGATATCGCCGGCGTAGGAGTCCTACGGTGGTTTGGTGGTATGGGACTACTTGTGTCAATTTCTCGAGCGCTAGAAAGAGAGGCTCGTGCACTAGTCGTGCCTTCAGTACGCTCTGCAGTAAGTGATGTAGGTATTCGCGACAGCGGTTGGCTGGGCGATGCGTCGGATTCGTCGGTGAGAGAAACAACGTATTCCATAAGTGAAGTATTTACCCTTGCCGCAGCCTGGCGAATGGGCTCGACACCGCTAGCCATGGCCGGCAGCAAGTGAGCTAAGATCTTGGGCGTAAAAGGCAATACTTCCTCAGGACAAATGTCCAGAAACGAGACGATCCACCGTAAACTCTCTAGTAAACCATCTTCCTCTGCGTCGCACGTCAGTTCAATTTGCTCGCTCAGCCGCTGGAACGTAAGAATACTTACCTAGCTGAGAATCTAAGGTTGCTGTCAGGATCTCGAGAATCGCTTTGTAGTTCACTTGAACGTCTTGCCCCGGAATCCAATCATCTTCACTGCTCACCTCGTCTTCTTCATCAATGGCGGTAGCCGACCCTGTTTCTTCGGCGTCGTCTGGAGCCATGCGTGCACTCCCACTCTCAATAGAGTCTTCTCTTTTCCTCTTGCCGTCACCTTTAGATTTCTTGCTCTCGGCAATTCCCTTTTTTACCCGAGCGATTCGCTTAATTTCATTGAGAAACTTATCCAAACAATTCTGAGTGACAACACGGACGTCCGCATTGTTCCCACTCAAGAACTTGAGCAGACCGCCTAAGAATTCTGGCAAGTAGGTGACAAGCTCAAGGTCTGGAATAGAATCGAGGAGAGTAATCCAGCCTACAAGGAAGGTCCGTGTAAATGGGTTGATGACCCATATACGCTCCTTCAATAAGGGGATAAATCTGGGCAGAGAGAAAGCAGTTGGAGGATTAGGAGGGGTTGAGGGGTGATCTGGATCTTTAGACTCATATGACACCGTAGATTCCAACACCGACACATACGTAGCGGCGGACTCAGCAACGATGTCTTTGATAAGACGGTCAAGAAGCTCGGCGCCGTTTTTGACGGACAGTTCCGAATCGGCCCCTAGCTATATACGCACAGTCCAGTTAGAGCACTGACGTTAATAAGAAAGCCAACTGACAGGTCATATATACCTTGCATAGGGCATCAAATATGTGGTTAAAATACCTAAGGATTTCCCCTTTAGCAACCTTAGCGATATTATACATAGACTCGCATGCATAATAGCGGACGCGAGCATCCTGATCGGTGAAACACGCAAGTACGGGCGGCACTATGGTCTCCAAGTACCTTGGGAGCTCCTGTGAGGGCTTTGTCAGCAACACGTGCTTCCAGAGGCGCGAAAGAGGCGGATGTGGCGTACTGGACCGAGGGCGATAGCCGCAGCAGCCAAGCCTATGAGGCCGCCGTTTCGGGCATGTGGTTGATGGACTGCATAGGCATATTCATCACACAACTGCTGAATGATACTCTGAACCCTATTATAGTCCTTTGCGATCATATGCTCACGGATTGAGCGTTCGAGCCTCACAAGACGGTTAGCTTAGTGAACGGTTGAACGGTAACCAGGAAGCAGAAATAGAGAGATACACACTCGAGAGCACCAGTCTTCCTCTTATCATAGAGCTTATCATTGAGAAGACGTGCGATATGGGGATCCATGGCCGGCTGAATCTTTCCCGGCACAGCTGATTTGCTCACAGGGCCATGTACATGTTGTTGGGGAGATTCCGGTAGAAGGAAGGCGAGCCGCTAGCTAGCTCGACGACGGCCAGTGGCAGCGCGAGGGCCGATGCTTGAGCGAGACCCTATTTCGTCAGACCGTCCTGGTGGGCCGGGAAGCAATGTGCTATGTGTATAAGTATGTATGTATATGACCCGTGGTTGGGGATAGGTGAGATTGAGATTGAGATTCTGGTCAGCAATACTGGAGCACCAACAATACGTAATTGTTGATATGACGATGGTGGGAGCAAGACAAAGTGACGTGCGCTAGGACGACGACGGGGACGACAAGGGTTGTCGAATACAAGCGGCGGGGCAGGCAGTAGCCCTCTATAGCTCTATCTAGAACACTTATTTGAGGCCGGTAGACACTTAATTTAGTGGGTACCTGCTATAGATTAGGTGGTGGGTGTCCATTGTGGGGTGAGTTGCAGTATTTTTAGGCCACAACGGCAATTAATATGTATAGGGCTCAGTCTATAACTGCCTTGGTAGGTCATTATTCAGTGATCTGAGTAGATACAGGCATATGCACAAGAAAATGAGCAATCTACAACATATTTATTTCGTTTTAGTCTGTGAAAGCGTCAGGGTAATGCACGAACCTCGCTGACCGAGTTGCGTAACTAGGTAGTCAAATAGGGATATTAAATCAAAGACAAATAGAACAAGGAGACGACAGGCCGGGTAAAAATCCTCGGCTTTGGCTACCAAAGTAAAATAGAAGCAGTAATTATATGAAAACCTGAACGTGGCCTTCGGTTTCATCATCATCATCCATCTCAGGTTTCTACCATGTGCGCAGTTTCCAAGTAGAACTGGCGCGAGAGCAAGATTCAAGAGTATGACCATCATAGGTAGGTTCCTGATATGTGAGTAGAGGACGTGTCCAAAGTACCATACCTGAGTCTAGGTCCAGCTACCTAACCCTCAACAATTGGTTATATGATGAGAAACAGCATGTAAACAGCTTCATGCCTGATCCTTTGGCTAAGAGCTTGTTCTCCTGCCCAAGTTATGGCGCACGTAACATTCTTGTCCCTTTCTTTTCCTCATATCACTGTAACTCAACTAAAACAGTATCCAAGATAGCAAATAATAATCGGTAGTCTATTGTAGAGGATAGCGTCGTGTCATCAGTATCTGGATCATTCGCTGATATATGTATCGTGATGGAGGGTCCTCGCTACATAGCGAGTCGTTTCGCATCGATAATCAAGCGGTTATAGACGGTCCCTGGTCTCTGATTTCTCCCGACTAGACTCGGTCTCGTTGTCGTCATGAAGTGGAATACTACTCTCAGTATCTCCTAGTCACCTAAAATTACATTTACAGTCATACTATAAACGGCCGATGTACTTGGAGAAGCTCTTGTCAGGCATATAATGATAAAGGAAGACCTGATACTCATCACACCCGTAGTGTATAGCATTAGTCAGTATACTCTTATGGGAACGGCGCACGTTCCGCCGTCAGCAACTAGTTATATGCCATATATATAGACGAATATCGATATCCTCTCCGTAGGGTCCGTCAACACGAGTCAGTTGACTCGTCACCATCCATGGAGTACTAGACCATCACAATGTGACATAACACGAGCAGAAGTACAGGAGATTTTGATACTGGGCTGATTTTCGGTTTCTATCGGGTCAGTCCATCATCCATACAGAAATCGCCTAGTTTCCATTACCAGCGCAACCATTGAACTCACACAAGGGCAAGAGGTGACTAACACGTTCTCCGTGGAAGTGATCTGGCAAACCCTCATCCAATAAACTGTTGCAGAGCCTGATTTGGAATAAGACTTTTTGGCCTTTCCTCGCTCTGTCATTATGGACATTGGTCCGTTAACCTTGTTCCTATATGGCTGGAGTCTCAGAACCCTCGTAAGCAATCCTAGATATTGGTTTACCGTGCAGGACTATCACATTTCTTTTGCCATTAAAACCAAGGAAGAATCCCTTTATATCATCCTTACCAACGTACGATTCGTGATAGGTTGAGCCAACCGAAATAGCCGGTCGAGACGGCACATGTGTCGATACACCATCGCCATTGAGCTACGAAGCATGATCCCCCACAATGATAGGGTCCAATATCTAGCCCCAATAAGAATGGCTTACAGCTCGTGACGCTAGAGCGACCGCACTTGCAGCTAACAACCGGAGCGTTGGAGGGCTCGTACATATATTAGTGGATGGTAGGATGGTGGTTGGCTGACCACAAATTATATCATGAAGCTTAGAGGGACAACTATATCCTCTTTCGGTTATATTGTTGGGCCCGTAAATCTGGTATACCCTTGTCTTAAATATGCTTCTACATCACTAGTTCCTACGCCAAGGGTATAGCTTCACACGCCTTGGGAATCTTGTCCACTTTCTGACTTGGTGTTCTCATTATCTCCCTTCTTTTCCTCCTCCGTGTGTTGGTTTTTAGAGGACTCTTCTGTATTCTCCCCCCCATTGCTACCGTCGTTGTTCCGAGCAGTCATTTGAGCTCGTCTGGTAAAAGGATCCTGTGTGATGCTGATAAGGAGGGCTGTCAGTATGTATGGGCGGGTAGTATCTTACATTTTCACCTCTGGCCCTGGCAATACGCTGAGCAGACTCGTGATCCATCTTCCGTGGCTTCATTTTGGTCTACTGGTTGAAAATTGCCTTCTTATTCTTGTACGACAAAGTAGATTGTACTTATTTTATGATGATGAAAGACCGGCGAAGGTAGACGGCTGAGGTGAAGCAGCGAAGCCCGAAGGCTACTGTCTGAGGGCCTTTATATACTGATCCTTAAACACAGCAACGAAGATCTAATCTCTTTTGAGTACGAAAGGAAATCGTTGCTTTTCCTTTAATGCACAACCCATGGCAGTATTATATACAAATGTACTAGCAGATACTCAAACAGCTACAAAGTATTATGACACGTCATGATCTCTCCATGTCTCTAATCGGAGCGAATAGGGGGCCATAAGCAACCAATAATCCCACGTACCTGATAACGAAGGCAGGAAACGTGCATTTAGATGTGTGTCAGTGCTCCTAGTTTCAACCCGGCACACTGGAACCGTCACACCTCGCAGCGGGACTTATCAAATGGGTAGGGGGGGTGACATCCCAGCATTTCTCTACTAGCCAAGGGCTACAAGGGCCGGGATCTTCCCGGACACCAAGCTGAATCCCATAATCATGGGTCTTCGCTGGTGCTGGTGCAGATACGGTTAGCCATCGAGGCGTATAACGATTCCTTTCAAGGAAAAGAAAAAGAGTTCAGGCAAAGAAGGTAGGATTACTAGTCGAGCTTCACAGGTAGCTTCGGTGAAGGATCTTGAGATACAAACCATGATTAGTGGGATGATAGTTTTTGGGGCTATGGGATCATGTGCATGGACCTATGTTGGTATCCTAACGTTGGATGAGACGCACCACACAGTGGGTAAGCCTTGACTCTCGCACAATATTCGGCGAACATTAGCTGATCTTAACTCAACAAAGGTAGGAAGCTTCGGAACAACAGATCTAGACCTATTCTTGGCAGTGTCCTTCTGAGGGGTTTTCGAGATTATGTTACGCATTCTCTGACGACCGCGAACTTACCATCATGCAATAAATCTATCCAAGTGATATATCATATGTGGTTATATACGCCTTACATCTTAGTGGTCGAGATATCACATATGACAATAAGCTTTAGGAGGGTCGGCTGCACATAACACGAGATTTGGGGTATGTAATCTTGTATATACACTGGGTGAGGAATTTAGGTCACAAAATCAATGGCTATGCCCATGTTGAAGTTCACCGCTTCTAGCAATAACCTGCTGGCACTTTGCCAGTATAGCTGCCTGTCTTGATACTTCGGCCAGCGTCCCAACAACCATTTTATTACCTTGTACAAAGCCATACAGAGCATAAGGGATACCGACTTCATTGCAAAAGTCCTGCACGAGCTTCTGAGTCCGACGCAGATTGTGGCGAGGAATTCGAGGGAAGAGATGATGAATGACTTGAAACTGCAACCCGCCGTGGAAGAAGTCTAACCAAGTCGGGCAATCGATGTCCATGGTAGTGCGAAGCATTTTTTGAGGGAAGGACTCATGTGGCCCCATGTCCGATGTGCTCATCGCAAAATGTGAAAGACATATTTGCGCATGCACGGGCATTGGAACGACATGGCTAACCACGAAGAACAAAAACCTGTCCCAGTTGGTAGGGAGAGTCTTGTACATTATGCCATATCCAAACCAAGCCCAGAAAAAGAACTGACCAGCAATCTCGAGATAGCGGTGCCACCAAGCTGGGCCTTTCCGGGGGCCTTGACCAAGGAAAAGATAGGCCCATGAGAGACGGTATAGATTGAGACGACCAAACGAGAGCAGAATGTAATAAGAGTAATGCTGAACACCAATGGCGACCTTGGCTACAGCATCATATTCCATTATGCGGTCATAATATGTCGAGCGTAGGGACTGGAGAAGGCGATGGGAGACAGCCATGAAGGGCATATGCTCAATATCCGGATCGTGTTCGGGCGAGTTTGTAACAACGTGGTGAACGTTGTGGTTATGCTTCCACCAGCCCAGAGACAGACCACCTAAGAAATCAGCGATTATAATGCCGATAACTGAATCAGTGTGAAAGTCATGAGTGATTCCCATATGACCAGCATCGTGAGCCGAGAAGACCAATTGGTGCCAGAATGCTCCCAAGCACACGGCACTGGTGAAATACCAACCCCATTGAAGGAATACGAACGACGCAGCACCAAGGAGGGTATAGCGGCAGCACTCGATAGCATAGGCCCAATAATTGCATTGGTAGAGACCTTCATCTTTGACACGCTGGTGCAGCTCGCGGTACTTGGATACAATGTTGTCTTGCGTTGTGCTGTCAATAGGTGGGTATTTCTCTTGATCGAGCGCTATTTGCTCGTGGGTTAGGGAGTTGAGGAACGCCATGCCCTCATTTTCTGGCTCGGCAGAAGAGGCCGAGGAAACAGAGGCGGCACTCGACATAGCAGCAGGCGTACGTCGCTTGCGCAGAGTGGCATCGACGTCGTCGTCATGGTCAAAGATGGGAGACGGGGGACGGGATCCGGCGTCGCTGGATGAGGCCGTAGAGGCAGAGGAGGAGGCGGTGGCTGAGCTATCCGGGCCGTTGTCGAAGACGTCGTCCGGGCCAGCTTCTGAGGCCGGTCTGAACTTGCCTCCCTGAATGGGGGGGATGAAGTTGATCCACCTCCCTTCAAACTTCCCTATGCGGTATCGATTCATGCGCTCTCTTGCTTCGGCGGAGTGAAGGCTGTGGCGTGGCCGGGTTGGTGATTAGCAGGGAGCGCGACAGTAACGAGTAGAGACTTACGCAGTCACCTCGTCTGTGGCATCGCGGCCAATCATGTGGCGGATAGCTTTATCGCCGCCTGGATGGAACGGCGCCCATGCGTCCGCCTTTATAACATACTGGTCGAGGATGAAGACCATGCGTCCGTCAGCTATCAGGCCCTCAATCTGCCTCCTGGACATAGACGGGTACGTCCTCCCGGCCATGGTGATTCGTTGAGCTATACGTGTTGAACGATTGAGAACGGTATAGCCTAACGAATCGAATTTCCCGAGGCAGAATGACGGTGGTTCACGAAGCCACCTTTATTTTTTTTTTTAAATTTTTGTTCGGGGAAGACGCTGCCGGGTGAGGGAGTGCTATGGTGGATGGGTCTGAAGTGAAGTTTATCAGAATGGCCGAGCGTCCTTCACCGAGATAGCTTAAGAAGCTCGGACAAGAACAGAAACAAGCGGTGGGGGAGTGAGACAGGGGCACATGTGGGGTTTCTTGGCGATCTCCCCACATCCAACGCCCCCCACTTACATTGTACTTGCAACATACACAGCTCTGGCAGGAGCTTTCAATTCAATTCATAACGGCTTTCATATTTCACCGCTTCGGTGGTCTTGTTAGACCGTTTCCAGTATCCTTGCACAACCCTCTTTCGACGTCCATCATCTGCCCATCAAGATACCCAGTCAGGAGATCATTACCTTAGCTTCCAGGCAGCAGCAAATACCCCAACCGCAACCAAGCCTCGGAAACCGCGCGACCCGACGGGAACTACCGATTCCTGACTTGTAGACATCATCAATCTCTCTTGATGTTGTCTTTCGTTATAATATTCAATTTTCTTGGTAAAAGGGGCCGAATTTCCTCTTGCGCCATTGAGAGTACTTTCAAACATATTTGTAAGTTAGGTTATAAGTCTGAAAGGGTGAAGTGAGCTTCGTGGTCTAATCAGCTCGGAGAAAGGGTATGTCTCCATGGCATGATCCTTTTGTAACTTGAACACTGGATACCGCAATACTCGAGTATGGCGAGCGCCGTTTGCCTATGAGATAGATCTCTTTTGTTGTCTCTGTAACGAACTAGTCGATACTTTCTATAGTAGAATTTCGTTTACGACGGTATTATTTACAGCAGAAGGCACATGTTCAGCTTAGTAGCTGATACCTAAGGTCACATACGCTACGCCGAAATTCACTTTAAGAAATAGTAAAAACTAACACAGGTATCAATCGAACTGATGTCCCTTGAAAAGGCAAAAAAAGAATCCAGGTTGCAGGATCTACCGTGCCTTTACTGCTGGACCGGAAAACCCTCGAATGCCTATGGCCCTGCCTCTGACACAAGGGTTTGTCCTGCCGACTACTTTACCGCTCGACCATATAGATCAAGTTCGGGAACGTCTTTGTTGAAGTGGTGCGCACATATCGAGGTTTATATCCCTCTACATCTATCCTTATTCTCCTCTGCAGCCTCCCGCGATATTTCACCCGAATAATCAACACAAACCTACTTCGGTGGCCAGAGAAAGCTGCTTCGGCCATTTAAGTGCGATTTAGTTTTACTATAGGTGTTTATTTAAAATAATCTATCTTTTTCCACGATATTTTAAGTAACACAATTGTACGTTATGAAATATAACTTAGTTACGTACACTTCAATATTCAAACGAAGTTATGTACTTACCTAACACATTATCTCACACGTCCAGTGTGTTGATGACTCGCCGGCAAAGCTGAGAGCAAGGTAACAGAGAAGTTTGTCTCGAAAGAGGGAGTTCAAAGCATAAAGGAAAAGGAAACAACGGCCAAGTGAGTAACCAACTCCTTAAGATGTATAATGTAGCGTTTAGTACGGAAATAAGCAATACTTCTAAATAAATACCCTTATAAATCTCAAATAGATAACCATGCTTTTCAGAGATAAAACTCACCAAGTGTTCGTAGATGAGATCTTTCGTATAGGTCGCATCACTATTTGTTACCCCAGTCACACGTTAACAAACGCTATGCGCAATTATTCGAACGGCAAGATATCCCCTTGATGCCTATAACATGATCGTCAAAACGAGACAGCACCGTCCAAGCTAGCTAAACAACGCAATGCTTACTGAGCACTTAATCAACTTTAGACACGATACCAGCATAGCCATTATAGTTTACAATAGAGACCAAGATATCCACGTACGACCATAGCCTCTAGAAAACTCGGCATCCCGTCCGCTCTGCCCTAGATAAGCTGGAGAGCGCTAGACTAGTAGTCGGGTCGGTGACGACCGGCGAATCCCTAGTGTTGTACGTTGTTTATTGTTTCTCATTTTTTTATCTCCTATTTTACACGTCTTCTTTAATTGTTTCGAATATTCAGCAACAGTCCGTTATTCAAACAGCAATGTGATAGATTTGATAAGGACCAGTGTTGTAACGATGTGGGATCGAAGCTTATTAACCAAGTGTATCATATTTCTTAGACCAATTTTAAGATCTGGCCCCCAAAATGGGGTCTGCATTAATTTCACTGCATTTTTAGCACGGGCTGAGGCGATAGATGGGAGAACCAAGATCAATTATGATGGGGCTGGTGCTGCAGTCATCATATCCCTTGAGAAGTAGTATGTCTCTTAGCCAGCGATAAACATTTAATGTTAATCAACTCATAATATATCTATAAGAAAGGAGCTCAATTAGCAAATATCATATGTGTATGATGATTATTGTATTTGAGACACAGAGTCTCAGTGACGGTCTTCCCTCTTCTTCGACCTAAAACATAATCTAAACTGAGCTTAACTAGGATAGAGCTATCCATAAAGCAGTTACCAAAACCACAACAACACAGCGAACATCCAACATCATATCAAGCGTAAACGACGAAATTTTGGCTTCATTTCTTATCCTATAATATGCATATCCCATACCCAAGAGTCCTAACATCCGAGAGCAATAAAAACAAGAAAAGCAAAGTTCCTCCCATACCCTTTCTCTCTCTATTATTTGGTTGAGATATTAACGTGAGAAACAAGCCAAGAAAAAGACAGCCTTATTCGTCTTGATCCTGTTCCTTCCTTCTACTCTAACCTTTTTTTCCAATTACGCGATGCTATGCCTTGCCAATGCCAATGAAAGTTCGTCCTCGACGCGAGGTTTAATATGCAGATTTCCATACGACTTCTTTCTTTCGCGTCGATGATCATCAGTCGACTGGGTTTCGTTGATGATCCGCGCCTAGGGCATATTACTTTATTGGATAATAATCCGTTCCCTAGTCTGCAAGAACGGGAGATCTCTTGCATGAGGTTCTGATGAAAAGAAGTCAGCAACGGCCTGCGTGTCAATGACAATCTTGCAGGGTAAAACTTACTAGGTCGTGGTTCTTCCCCAACACAGCTAATACTATCGCTGGGCGCCACACTATTCTTGTCGTCATCGTCTCCGAGATCCACCCAGTCCCTATCAGGTGGTGACTGGACCTCCTGCGAAGCGGAGACATAGCTGGGAGCGCGACTGGTCTCCTTCGAACGCGAAGACGACTTGTGCGGCCGTACCGTGTTGGTCGTCTTCGCCGACACGTAGGTGTCTGCGTCGGGATGGCGGCTGTGTCTTGAGCTCGAGTGGTGGCGGTGGCGGTGGCGATGCTTACCGTCGTCGTCATGGTGCCTGGAGCGCGACGATACGTGACTGCGGGCGTCGGGAGCTACTGAGGGGGCCTTCTTGGGGGCCGTCCTGGGGACCGAGACTAACGAGGGGTCGGGTTTCACTGGGCTTCGCCGCTTGAATAGTTCTTCGTGCAGCTGGGACTTGGGGTTTATTGTGTGCTTTGTCGATCCGGCTTGGCTGCGGTGCTCAGTCTCGGTGATACGAGGGGGTGAAGGATCCCGTGTGCCGACATTGCTCCTGTGCTCTGTCTCGGTGATCATGAGGGGTTCCTTAGGAGCTTCGACGCTGCGGTCACGCGGGCGCGAGCTCGGACTGTTACGACTTGGACTGGGGCAGTCGTCGACGACTTCCTCCGCGGGTGGGCTGGCTTGCGGTTGGCGTGTCGTGTAAGCTGGGTGGGAGTATCTGTTTGATCCAGGTGGCTCCGGATACCTGACTTTCTCGACGGTGCGCTCCATCTCGACATAGCGGGGTTGCTGGTGATCCGGGTATGGTGGTTCAGGATATGTGGCTCGGCGCTGGAAGGGTGGTGCCTCAAATTCCTGACGTGGAGCGCGGTCGCGCTCCCTCTTACTGAAAGCGTAGCTGAGCCCGGCTCCTATGGCGGCGCCAGCAGCGACAGCACCTATCACGGTCCCTACTATGGCACCTGTGCTCATGCCCTTCGACTCTTGCTGCTTGGGCGGAGCAGTCTCGACTGTGGACGAGGTAAAGCTACGTCGTATGACTCTGTAGGATTCATCTGCATCCCCGGATAATAACGTTGCCAAACCTGGCCGCGATGGAGCGGCGGAGGGAGCGGCGGAGGGAGCGACTGAACCAGCGGTAGATCGAGCACCAACGGTAGATCGGGCAGCGCCAACAGTAGATCGAGCGGCACCAACAGCCGAGGCGGCCGTATCTAGGTTCCAGCCGAGGATCCGAGTGACCTGCTTAGCGGTTGACTGGGCTGTTGTGGGGACATAGACAATTTCCACGACGTTCCCCTCGAGGTCAGTGGCACTCGCACGGCTCTCGCCCTTCGACACATCGTCGTCATTGAGGGCGATGTGAGAACTACCCTTCGGGTGTGCCCTCCGCGCAGCGGCGTGAAAAGCAGACACGACAGACGGCGAACTGGCCGAGAGGACGATACGCGTTGGTCTACTTGTGGCGCCGGCTTTCACTTCGAAAGTTGGGTTCGGATTGCCGAAAACAATAGATGATGGGCCGGCGGATACGAAACGCAGACCGAGAGGCTGAGAGACGGCTGAATAAAAGGAGGCTGCGGGAGGAAGGTCTCTGACCTGGACACACGGTAGGGCCGACATGGTGTATAAAAGCAGTTAATAGGGTGGAGAGGAATGCACGCAGACTTGGCGTCGTATCGAAGCTACCCTTCTCTCGACGTTCGGGACTGTTGATAGGTATGGGATGTGCCGAAAACGCAGCCTCGCAAGGCAGATGCAGCTATCCGATCCAACCGTGGGTCGTATGTATTACTTGCAGAAGATCAAGGGTTGGAGCGAGTGACGGAGAGATATGATGTACAAGGTAAAACGGGATGTGACCGAATTAAGCTGCTGTGTTGCTGGAGGTAGATTTGACAGCGTGTCGCCAATTCTCTAGACGACAATAGACGAGATGACTAGCCTAACGTCTGTCTCACTGGACGTCCGAAGGTCCTCTCAATTCTTCCTGCTTAGCTTGAGAAAGAATATCAATGGTGTTAATGAGAAGAGGAGAAGAGACAAAAGTGCAACTTTAAGAGCCAATATGATGATAGCAGCGTCCGCTTCTTAAAGAAAGGACCCGGGAATGGCAGAAAGCAAGGACAGCCACGAATGGGTCTTGTAGAGGAGTCTTATTAGGTACGGATGCAGGTCAACTTTACCATGTGCAGCCCCTTAACCTTAGGTTGTCACTTGTGGCTCGTTCCTGCGTAGCTGAAGTGCTGGCGAAGTCGCCTCTCGCACGATGGATACACGTGTTGCTCGGCCGACTAATGAGAGCCGATAAGAGAGGGCAGCACCATGCAAAAGCCTCGTAACGTGTATAGAACTTTGCGGTCAATGTTGTACGATGGATGGTTTGTATCGTAAAATCAAGTCAGATCTACCATTTTCACCCCATCAACACCCCAACATGACCTCTCCACCATCATGGATCAAGTTATCAGAAGCGTTGGTGGCAGATGGTACAGATGGAGCCCTTGGCAACCGAGGGTCTGCCACGTTGGCTGATGCCCTAGTTGGACGGACATGTTGTGTGTTCTGGCCTGCTCCTCTATCAACAGGTTCCGGCAGGTCCCCCGTTTAGACAGCTAGGCATATGCTTGCAGCATTAGTGTTGGTTGAGGTCTACTGCCCATCGTCATACTTAGTCTATTTCTACTGACGCAGGTTGAGGCGAATTGAGGCCAACCGCTTCATAATTGGGACGGCAGAAAATAGTTGAATGCCCTAACTAGAGATAGGTGCATGCGGATCCAAGGTAGACGCCTGTTGCGGTCCAGTCAGTGCATCCGTTTACCATAACCCAAGGAGCGGTTGGGCTTAGTAGCGGCTAACAGAGTGGGATTGAGAGAATCGGTCACGGTGGTAGGTCGACGTATCGAGGCCGGGAACCCCTCTCCATTACGTGACGCTGCCTTCGACTGGTTGAGGGCCGTTACACGTGTACTGTATCAAGACCAGGGATAGAAACATCATATTCCAGTGGAGCCGACGCCTGCGCCATGCCCTATCGAGCGAGTACAAAGGAACCTAGACTAGGGCGGCCAGTCTTCGTCTTTCCTGGTTACATAGTACAAGCCTGAGCTTTTTCATTTGATTTTATTTTCTTTATTGACTACGACAGCAGAGCGCCCCATGAGTACAGCTGCCAAGATGATTAACTAGTGATAGGCGACGTCGATGATAACAACGCCACCATGTTCTTTTCGTCTTGTGCTCTTATCGACGAATGATTTAGGCTCATTGTGCCGAGCGACGGCTCATCATAAGTAGCCTGATTGGGAATTGTTGAATGCACAACTCTCAACAGATGGATTCGAAGAATCCGAATTTGGTGTATGCTTCTTCACTTTCACCTGTCCCCGTATCCAAACCACCGCCTTGACCCGGAAGGTTATCTCTCTCATCCAATCGAGCTGTACTCAGGGACCGTGGCGCAGGCCTGCCTTTAGAGCAGGAAATCTTTAATGAGTTCCACTTCGCTCTGGTTCACTGCCTTCTGATAATATATATCCAGTGAGTTGACCCCTAAATCCAACAATATTGAAACATCAAGTTAGTAGCACACGAGGTAGTAAGAGCGGACGCCCTAAAGCCCAGTATAGAAACATGGGGGAATGACAGTATGAAGGGAAAAAAACAGCGGACCAGGTTGAATTGGCCGGCCGAGACGGTGAAAACGTCTTGGATCTCCTGTTGAACGCCTGATGTTTTGGTTGTAAAAACAGAGACAGCAAAACTCGTAGACCCAAGCTCTGGGGGATGCCTGCATTCACCGCGATGTTGTATGGCAGATCCTGCATAGGTCATCTCCCGCTTATGTCAGCCACATTACGCACCACCGCCCGTCCACCTCATGTATTCAACCCAGAAAGCCGGTCCAGCGTACTGTGATCATGACTCAAGGAGGACCAGGTAACACGCTTTAAATGATGTCCCAGACGTCTTCGGCTGCGTGGCAGAACTTGCTGCAGGCAACGCTAGCCGAGAGACTATAGTTACTAATGGCGATCTTCTCGTCTACAAATTCGTCAGCGAAGTTATCGGAACCCTTCGCCATGGCACCAACAAAGACGCAAATGCTCTCTGTTGGTCCTAGGTTCTGGATATAATCTCGCGGTCGCGTGATCTCCGCGTCAAAACTGAGGGTGACCTTGCGGCAGTTCGGCGGAAGATGGTCAGTGATGGGGTTCTGGATAACGCGCAGCAGTTTCTCCTGCGAGTTTGTCGACCGTATGGACAAGCGGTGGAGAAGCTGAACCATCAAACCAGCAAAACGTTTAAATGTTCGGGGGATTCGCACAGTGGGAGACACCTCAATGAGGACGCCCTTCGCAGTGTGGATATAGATTTGCAGCTTGCCAGCCTTGTTGATGGGAGAGTCGAGAAGCGTGAGCAGACACTATGTCAGTACAACAGCGTCAGCATGTTGGATGCAGACTTGGTAGAATGAAGGCTGGTTGGGCAACCATAGAATCAGGAGAGATGATAACGCACCTGATGCGTAATATCGGGTCTCGCGTCGCTAATGTCACGGTTCATCTTACGCATGACACCGATGTGTTCGTCGCTGTTAAGCAGAGAGTACTTGTCCTCGCGCTGCATGCCCATACGACCAGGGCCGCCGCCACCGTGGGAGGCCTTGTAGGTTTCGAGACTGGCATTTGAGAGGACCACGATAAGCCTCGGGGTATCCTTATCGCTTGTTGCAATGGGGACATTTTGTTCCGCAACAAGCTGTGGTAGGGCCGGAGGCGGCAGCGATTGGGTACCTGTGGATGGAGCCATATCGTTAAGACGCAAATAATGCAGGTATAAAAAGTCAAGTAGGATGCAATCGCGAACAATGGCAGTGGATGGAGGGATAGCTCGAGATGACGAAAAGAATTTGACGCCTTAAACCTGAAGACTACCAAGACCAGTTCTTAATCCTTTCTATGGTTTCAGAAAACTCGGTCGCCGAGCAATCATTCCGGCAGCTGGGAGGCCAATAGCAAGTGGGGGAAAATAATGCGCGGTAGTATTGAGGTGAATGATGGAGGGGATGGTTGCGCCAGCCAGTCTTTCCCGGCAGGCATGATAGGCGGGGTACAGCAGAGGTAGATCGATTGCTAATGGTGCTCTCGCTTTTGCTCTTGCTTGTCATCAAGCCTACCTAGGGTAAGGAGTAAGGAGGGACATGACAGTGGGGGCCACCACCACCAGAAGAGAAAGAGCCAAAAGAGAAAGGGACAAAAAATGGAGGGGACGATTGATGACTTACGAGGACGCTTTCCAGCACGGGGATACTCTGGTGAGGCAGACATTCTGGTTCTTTTTTTCTTTCTTTCTTTTCCTTTTCTCTCTCACTTCCCTTTTGGGTTTATCGCTTGTTTCTGATTGCCTGATAATGGGGTGTTTAGGTAACCTCAAGTAATGCAAGTGTCCGATTGCCCCTCTCTTGCGAGTAAGTGGGCAGCAAAAGTATTTGAAATAAAGGTATATAGATTCTGAGTGCGCAGTAAGATGGACCAGCGGAATTGGTCTAACGTGGGTGCAGATGCGGTCGTGGATGATATGGATTCTGAAAGAGGAGTCAGATGAAGTGTCAGGGACAGACGAGAGAAAAAATAGTCGGTGTGGGCAGCTTTAAGTTCCGCAGACTATGAGAACCAGGAATGTAGGAAGGATTGAATTAGTCGGCCTTGGTAGAGAAATGGATCATGGTATTGAATACCTTAACCGACACAAGCGACTCCGGTGACTTCGGACTCGAGGCTTGACACATTCTCACCAGAAAGGAGAAAGAAGACAATGGATCGTGCACTGCAAGTGGAAAACCCACCGATGGTGTGGAGGGTCTCGGCAAGTACCTACTACAAAGACAGCGCTATGGTGGGCCTAGCTCTTGACTGTACCCTATCACACACGCTGTAGGACGCAGTAGCGCCTAACAACGGCACGACTCTCCGATATCCTGCAAATCGCCGTGAAACCCGGAGACCGAATATTTACGGGATAGATGTTGTTCGGTCTTCGCTTTTTCAGTCTTCCGGCACCTATATATACAATGTCATAAGGATACAGCCCTAAATCATAATTTCATAGCAAGCTCATCTATATCGCTTGGTATTCCAGTACTTCTTTGTACAACAACAATTTGCCGAGGTGGCTGGGAGTTTAAACGACAATGAAGAGTTGGTCCGTGCATACTCCGATCTATCCATCCGGATTGCTACAGTAGGTAAGCAAGCAGGGACCCCGGGCGTTCTCGGTCATTCCAAAATGGCTGCCGTTCGCCGAACGTCTGAGTCTTTCTCTTTCTACTATGTGTAAATAAGTCACCGAACAAGTTATCTAACATATTCTCCATGTTCCCCAGTTCTCCTTTCAGTCTTCCAAATCTAACTATATGACGTTATGTAGTTACTAGGCTCTCTCTTCTGACAGCATGGTGACTGCATCAGGTAAGTAAGTAATCCCGTAATCCTGCAATGTATTACGGTGTCGCATTACTATGTTACATAGTATGCCCTCCATGTCAGAAAGCACCCCGGCCCCTAGTCCTCCCATTGAGAAACAACTGGGGGCAAGTCATCGAGCATGGTGTAGCATTCTCATTCCTCTATGGTAGCCTACATAGTACCGAGGCAAGACGGACTATTAGATCTTCTTCGTTGCCTACATCGAGTGTACTGTATATGCAAGTCATGATTATCCTAAAGCAAGCTGTAAGCATGGCCTGGGCCAAGAGGCACAATATGGCACTTACATCTCATCCCCATCAAGCCTCAACCCGTGCCATCCGTCGACTTGGAAGTATCGCTCATCTAGACTGAAAGAAAGGATATCATCCATCCGGCATGCTGTCAGGCTTATCTCGTGGCCAATCCTCAGCTTACATCTGCAATTTACAACTTCTTTGCCAAACGATAAATCAGCGAGATCTAAACAACCCCGTATTTAGCCTCACGAAAGCTTTGAACGACACAGTGATCACGACCATTTCTTCTTAGGCTTCGCCACCAAGATCTCCCCCGGCGCCATGCCCTTGTGTAATAAGGGCGAGAAATCTAAAGATATTCGATATGTAATAATCTGCTTAGGCGTCAAGGCCCATTCGAGTCTAGTTCTCTCCTTCTGGCGACCTGCAGCTCATATATGCAAGAGCTTCGCTTTTGCTACTTACATTCGTTCGTTTCGTCTTACCTATCTCTCGTCGTATTGCCTGTTCTTTTGATTATGCATATATTGGTGGCCGGATAGATAAATTCTTATATGAACTGCCGCTTATATGATTACATACATGATATTGAAGCTTTGGCCAGTCGGGTCTCGGATGCGGTGCAGCTCTAGTCCCTCGCGTTTGCGTGACACTAACGACGGCGTCACTACTACAGAGTCAACTGGATCTAAAACAACTAACTATCATGATGTGTTTCAAACTATTCATGAAAAGATGAGATATAATGGCACGATGTACCAATCTCGGCCGCCTTGATACGTAGGGTCATTACCTATCACCTCCATGTCGGGCCGAGCTAAGTTTGACGGTGGTTCAAATAGCTTGTACGACGTTACAGAGTGAACCACGAGAATGAGACCAACTTCTGGGAACATGGTCAGTGTTGAGACACGGAAACAGAGACTACGAATAAGATGACAGCTTGCCGCGGTAGCTATGCACCAAGTTCAAGGCTATATACAATGCCTTTCGTTCCCTCGCATAGGAAGTTCGGTTGAAGGTGAGAATCAAAACTATGGAATGGTGCTCTAAGCTAATTTTATATGAAGGCAGTGTTAGCGTTAGATCAAGTTTTTGAGTTTGGCCTTTTGTTGCACGGCTCGCATTATCACTCAAGATTCGAGATGTCGCAGGCATGATGTCTTGGGGCATGGACCTGGCATCCTCACAGATATCTCATCTCTCCTGGAGGAACTAGTTACGACACACCATGCTATGTTACACAAACATCCAAACAAGGCGTGTCATGCCTCGATAGATGGATGCTCACGGGATACTTCGAGTTGAGTAAGAAGATTGTCTATAGTGAGTTTGTGGTGCAGATCAATGATGCACATTCCCCATGAGGCAGCTCACGGTCTCTTTCTGAAAAGAATACTCGCTTAATGTCTCGGTCGCCGGAACCTCGCCATCGACCCATCAGAGCTAATTCTACGTCGAAATTGGAAGGAATTCAAAAACAACGGCGAGCTCCGAATATTGCTAGACCGAATCGGATATTCTAGTACGGCATTAGTTTGAGACTATACTCTTGGTCTTGTTGACGCATTGACGATGGTGTCATGAATCTGAGCTGAAAGAGAAAATGACTAAATCAAACCCTTCGTCCTGATAGGCCCGTAATAGTTTCGGGATTCTAAACATCACACACAACGAATTGAACGTCATTCCAACATCAATCCATCTCGGGGCGGTATTAAAAAGCCACTCACTGGAATCGCAGACATCGAATTAGAGATACCTACTTAAAAGCTGAAGTACGTGATATAGCGACAAGGCGGAATTAGGCCGCCCAGTACTAGTACTAGGATACCCCATAAACCACCAAACTAGTAGTTACATCTGTTCCACGATCGGCAGGTGAACGCCACAAAGCTTACCTCAATGCAGCTCCACGAACGGACGGCGAGATACGATACTCAATAATGCAACCAGAGGACGCCCGGATAGAAACAAGATCATCTATACCCCTGACAAGGACCCTGGAACTTGGCAAAAATGCCTTCCGCAGTGGGACGCGAGCTGAAGGGAGATCGACGCTTAGTCCAATCGAAGCTATACAGATAGGGTGTTAGTTGCTACACTATACAACACTGGAACGAACGAATTGCGGGATCGTTGACTTGCATGTTGATGCTGTCATAGCTTCTATTCGCCCATCGCTGGATTCTCTGTCAGGTGGCTTTTGTAGGAGCCATGGAATCATGGTGGCTCAACTAAAGGAGTATAAAGCTCACCTTTCGCCCCGGGTCAACAGCAATTTGGCTATGCAACATCAGTTCAGTTTAGGATCTCGGTGTCATTTCATTGAATCAACATGAAGGCCACTCTCGCTACAGCCCTCAGTCTTGCCAACGGCGCCCTTGCAGCTGTCCAGGGCTTCGACATCTCCCACTACCAGTCGAGCGTCAACTTCGGCGCCGCATACAGTGCTGGTGCCCGCTTCGTCATCATCAAGGTGAGACCTACCACAACATGGAGACCGCGCAGTAAAACTAACCTCATACGTAGGCGACTGAGGGAACTAATTACATCGACCCCAGCTTCAGCTCCCATTATTCGGGCGCTACTAGTGCCGGTTTCATCAGAGGTGGTTATCACTTCGCTCATCTAGACACCAGCTCCGGCGCCACACAGGCCAACTACTTCCTCGCTCACGGCGGCGGTTGGTCCGGCGATGGCATCACTCTGCCGGGCATGCTCGATCTTGAGGGCAGTTGCGTGCTCTCGACTAGCGCCACTGTAGCCTGGATCAAGGACTTCAGCGACACCTACCACTCCAAGACGGGCGTGTATCCCCTGCTCTACACTAACCCCTCGTGGTGGTCGTCCTGCACGGGAAACTCGAACGCCTTCGTCAACACCAACCCTCTGGTGCTTGCTCGGTACAGCAGCAGTGCTGGCACACCTCCTGGTGGCTGGCCGTACTACACTATCTGGCAGTACAATGACGCTTATACATAGTGAGTGATCTTTGAACAATTTCCTTCCTACTCTGGCAAATTCTAGGGTATAGGGCTTCCTTTTGGGACACGAGAGTGTCCAAGAGCTTCTATAACTCTCACGTCCCAGATGGCTGTGACTAACTTTGAATGCTGTAGTGGCGGTGATTCCGATTCTTTCAACGGTGATATGGCGGCTCTTCTTAGACTTGCTAAGGGGTAGATCTTATGCCTTGACAATTCGAATGAGAATAATATGCTGTACAGCGATTAGCAAGCTACCAATACACATTTAACCAATCCGTTAGTGAGAATGCATGCAGCAGTGACTCTAAAATGGTGAAATTGTTTGAACCTTTCCGTGTGATCTAATCTGTCGGATACGTTACAATAACCTACTTTACACATTCAAGTAGATTGCTCTATATCATAGCCAATGCCGAGCATGTTATTCACACGGAGTTTTTTAGATTCAAGAAGTGCAGTTCTGCGAATATAGCTTCTGCTTACCTACGCCACACTTACTGGACCTATAGCCAAGACGTGATTGATATCTGTTAAATTCGGGGAAGTCATAGGTGGCAATCTTCATCTAGTGCTTACCGTACGCAACCCTGAAAAAGAACAAGAAGGGCTTCTTGGAATTGAGGTAAAGAATCTCTCATTCTAGCCAAAATGTGACTATTAAGTAATTAGACGTCTGCCGTCATGATATTGAAATAGATAAAGACTCGCTCGAAACCCAACACCGAACACAAAAGTCATTCCTTGCGCCCCTTCTATTCGTATTGATAAATTTCAAATAAATGCCATTCTCCTTCGCGAAAACACATTTATTTGGTCACATACATTGTATCCGAAGTGGCGGACGTTTATCCCGGCTTCGGTCTCGGCCCGGCTCGCATCGGCGCCCTTGTGATCATTTTTAGCTTTGCTGTGTGGGTCGCCAACAACTTATAAATGAAAATCTCACTTTCGAAACTGTTCAAGATCAAATAAATAAGCAACCTCCAAGGCACCGCAGAAGCAAGATACCCGATTTATTGATCTGCTGAAACGGGCTTATTCGCTGTCAGAAAACAATGAAGAGGGCGACGCAAGACGACGGACCAGAGCCGGTCGCGGCCTCGGGTTCAGCTAACCATCCCACATCCGACGACGAGGCGACGCCGATCGAAGAGGGCGGCGAGAGGTCTTGGCGACAACATGTTCGCACGTTTTATGAAAGGAATTTCGGCCTGTTCTTGGTGTTTTCGGCGCAGACTTTTGGCTCGGTGGTATGTTTTGTTACTGCCCTAACCTACTGGCATGCATTTTTTTTTTTTTTTTTTTTTTTTTTTTACAGATATCCTTTCTACCGTTCTACTTATACAAGCTACCCGGGTTCTCTTTCACGGATACTGATGACTTGCTACTATAGATGAGCACGGCGGCGAAGCTCCTAACTTCCAAAGACTCGCACAACCAATTCCGTAAGAATTCTCGGAACCCCTCTCTTCTTATTCCGGCAATGTTCGGAACATGAGTTTTCCATCATGTGGCCTAGAAGCTTCAAAACTCGCAGAACTCAAGCTCGGAATGGCTATAACTAACTCTGAATGTTGTAGACGCTTTGCACATTATCTTCGTCCGCATGTTGGCGACCGCCATATTAGGTTTCTTGTACATGTGGTACAAGAAAGTTCCCCATTCCCCCTTTGGGCCGCGGGAAATGTTTCCTTTGCTGGTGATGCGCGGCACTGCTGGATTTATCGGGCTCTTTGGTTTATACTGTGAGTCATTGTAATTTCCCCTCCAAAGCATAACGCATAGCGACGCATCCATAATTCTTAGTTACATAGAAGAATGGCTAATCTAGAGCTGATCAAATATTCCTGCAGACTCACTTTCTTACCTGGAGATATCGGATGCTACGGCCATCTCCTTCTTGGTCCCGACTTGGACCGCTATTCTTTGCTATGTTTGGCTGGGGGTGAGTCCCCGAAATCTGGGAGAGAAGGCTTTGAGGAAGCAAGAAAATGGTAGCTCACCCTTCTCACAGGAATCATACCGGATACAAGAAGCCTTTTCAGGCCTTATATCACTAGCTGGAGTTCTTCTCATCGCGCGACCGGCATTTCTATTCGGTAGCGTAACTGCACCGGATAAGGAAGACGCGAGGATGACAGCGTTCATCGTAGATGGAGCTCCAGAGGGCTTGCCCGTCGGCTCTCCATCTTCACCACAGCGGACCCTCGCTGTCCTGTGCTCTATCATGGGAACATTCGCGGCGGCGACGGCATACAGCACCATTCGTGTCATTGGCAAGCGGGTGCATTCGCTGATTAGCGTCAACTATTTTGCTATGATGTCAACGATTGGTTCCGCATTGATTATCCTGATCCATCCAGACCTTCACTTTATATTGCCTGACGGCGCTATGCAATGGTAGGTTATACTGAATCAACGTTTACTACAATTGTTAACTCGTGTAGGACCCTACTGGTAATCATTGGAGTGGCGGGATTCTTGCTACAGTTCCTCCTAACAGAGGGACTACAACGCGAGAAAGGCGGCAGAGCGACAAATATGATGGTAATTCCTCGCCGTGTAAAATCACACCCCCATACTTGTCTCGCTAATAAGTTTTATTTGGTTTAGTACTTTCAAATGGTGCTCGTCCTCGTCATCGAACGAGTCATCTGGGGAACGACGCCGGCGCTGCTAAGTCTCATAGGAAGTACCTTGATCATCGGTGCGGCGATATGGCTGAGCTTGCAAAAGGCCAAGCCGAACGAGGCGAAGGAGAGAACTGCCGTTGTTGATGAAGAGACTAGTTTGCTAGGGCCTGGGAGAAGACAATCTGAAGCTTAAGATGAGGAACTTGAAATAGGGTATATAAGTGGCTTGAATACTAAGGAGGTAGTTTACGTTTAACGAACATCTGCGGATTTAAAGTAATAAAGGAGCTCATATAATGAATAATCAAATACACTTGTAAAGAATTTGTCGGTGCCCAAATCTGCGAAGCAAAAAAAAGGTGATCATCGGCATTAATACTCCAAGTTCCTGTGCGAGAGGAACCTCGTAGCTGTCGAATTGGCCTACTAGACCCCACCTTAGCGCCAAGACACAACCAACAACCCAATCGCAGACCGATAAGCCAGCAACCTCTAAATTTCTGGGAGCTCCTCCGAAACCTCGATATTCCAGACCCTCAAAAACGACCTCGAATACACGTCCACACCCGTCCGCCGAAAACGGTTCGCAGGACAATCTCCTCCCTCAACAACCAATTGACGTCACTCTTCGGCAGCAGGCGAAAAAGGGGACACAATGGCGTCGGAAATCGCCGCCGGCATACGCAGGGCCGCCAAGGAGATGCACGGCATCGTGGTATCAGCCGGGCTGATGGACAAGACAGTCAAAGTACGACTAGGCGGGCAGAGGTGGGAGCAGAGAGTACACAAGGTACGTCCGTCCATCAGCCTCATCACCACCCACATAACCACAACTCTTCGACCCCAACCTCAACCCAGCTAATGGCCGGTATAGTGGTTCAAAGAACCACGCTACAAGCTCGTCCACGACCCGCGGAATAGTCTCCGACAAGGCGACGTAGTAGCCATCACGCCGTCCTGGCGCGAGTCGCAGCACGTGCGGCACGTAGTAAAGCACATCATCGCGCCCTACGGCGGCGTCGGGATCGACCAGCGGCCGCCTATACCGACTATGGAAGAGCGGGCAGCTGAGCGTCTCGCGAAGCGCGAGGCGAAGGATGAGAGGAGGGCTTTGCATCGCTCTATCGAGGAGGCTTTGCTGGCTGCTGAGAGGTTGGCTCTCGATGCTAGGAAGGCCGTTGCGAGGGCGGGGGCTTGGAAGGCTACGTGATCATGGGCGGTGGTGTCATGATGGCTCAATGGTAGATGCTAATGTCGACGTTTAAGTGCGAGGTCGCCGGCGTATGGGAGGAGGAAGTGAGGAATCGACATAAGAGAAATCTCTTCAGTCGCTCACTGTATGTCCCTGTGATGCTACAGGAATAAAACGGTGGGAGCAGGACTGAAACGAACGACATACCATGTTCGACGACTCTTCACTCGGCACGACAACAACGATATATGATTTAGAAATTCTCCCAAGGCCTCCGAATCTGGGAAAGGAGGCAAGGGAAAGTGACGGGCCGGTGGAAAATGGTCGGAAAATTCACACGTGTATATATTTATATGCCAACAATGTAACACTACTTATGTACAGCACCAGCCGGGGACCACGAGAAGGCCTATAAACTAGATCTAATCAAATACGCCCGACGTCCATCGACTCCGGCACCTAAGAACTCCCGTTGCTATAAAGTATGTTTGACTACTTGTGGCCATGCATTCCACATTGACCCGCTTTCCTGTTAACCCTCAGTACATGCGTGGTTGATCTCATCCACCGCGTTCACCGAACTGTCTCGCCCAGTCCTCGTACTCTTTTAGCCCTTCTTGATCCACGCTGGGACGTATAGTCCGAAGACTGGCTTTGAAATCCCCCATCTCAATAGGTCGGATCTGGTCCATCGTCATGTGGAGGAGCGCTTCGCCGAGGGAACGGAGCGGGCCCATGGCGGCGTCTTTGGCCAACGCCGTGATATCAGAGCCGGAGAAACCTGAACGGAGAGTATTAGTCTGTCTCCTACTACCGTCTATTTGGTGATTATTTGGTGAGATCTTACCATCTGTTAACTCTACTAACTCCGTGATGTCGGCGTCTGTAAGATTGTGCTTCTGCTGACTTAGTAGTGTCTTCAATTGTGTAGCTCTAGTCTCGGGTTCTGGCAATGGAATGTACTGCCGCCTCACGAATCGGCGTCGGGCCGCTTCATCGATGGCCCATGGTAGATTAGTAGCAGCTAGGACGAGGACTCGGTTCGCATCACCGCGATCTTTTGAGCCCCCGGTATTTTCACGACCTGCCGCAGCTCGTTGTAAGTCGCTCCACTGGATCAGGAATTCCGTTTTGATGCGCCGGGTCGATTCATGGTCTCCTGACCCCGACCTCTGCGATAACAACGAGTCGATCTCGTCGACGAATATGATGCTGGGCGCCATCATCTTCGCCAGTGCGAACAGAGCACGTACTAACTTTTCCGATTCACCCAGGTATTTGCTTGTCAGGCTACTAGCTGAGATGGAGAAGAATGTGGACTTCGATTCGGTAGCAACGGCTCGCGCCAACATGGTCTTGCCCGTCCCCGGAGGCCCAAAGAGCAACATGCCCCTGGCCGGTTCACGCAGGCCCATGAACAAGTCGGGTCGCAAAAACGGATACACTACCGCCTCTCTCAGTGCGCTTTTGGCCACCTCTAAGCCGGCTACATCGCTCCAATGGACTGTATCACTTTTGACTACAATTTCGTTAAATATAGATTTTGCTGCTGACTCATCCACGCCTGATGGTAGATTTTTCATGATTCTCCTCTTCTTCTTTTCCCATTCGCTTTTGACCTTGCTATCCTCGTCTTCCTGGGTGCTCTCCGGTGAATGGGCGTCGGGATCGTCAACCACTGGCAAGGCCTTTTCCTTACCCTTAGATCTTGATTGTCGTGAGCCTGTCCTGTCTTCGCTCGACGAGGTTGAGTCTTCCTGCCGGTGGCTATCGTGGGATTGATCGGGTTTTCCCGAGAAACTTGGCTCAGTGTAGTTATCTTCAGCTACTAATCCTTTTCCTATGGGGGTATCTGACTTCGGCCCGGAGCTAGAGTTGCTGTGATTTCCGGACTGTGAATCTGAACTGGTTGCCTTTTTAAATACCAGACGTCGTTTAACAGCGGAGTTTGGCGTTACACGTTCTTGTAATGATAGCGCGTTTAGGGCGCTCGAAGCGGCGCCCAAAGCCAGAGGTGACGGCGCATTGACGGTGTGATCACCTGATGTACGAGGAGCAAGTTCTGCATCCAGGGCAGAATCCGTATTTAAGTGAGTTGGCTGTATGGGGTTCGCGACTAATCTTCTCGTATGGCTATCCCAATGAGCGTTTCGTGCAGAAGAGCTACGTCGGGTTCGATCGAGAGATGACCGTGATTCGGCAGGTTGCGGTGATACATTTCGAGGATCTGCAACAGAGTCCTTTGGGTTGCGAGCGCTCCAGGCTAAAGTGGCTGCTTTGCTAGCACCTGGGCCTTTGCTTGTCCTAGAAGGTGTCGTCGTTCGGCTTGTTTTGGGTAATTTATCCAGCTTGCCTGACCGAAGCGTTGTCCGCATAGTATGCTTCTCAGGGCTCGGCGACCTTGGGGCAGGCTTTGTGGCTGGTGAGGAGCTGTACGGGGGTAGAGACGGAGGTCGCGCAGAGGACGAGGCTTCGAATTGGTCCAAGAGTTGGTCTATTGAGTTGCGGCGACCAACAACTGCTCGCTCGGACGAAGCTCTAGAGGTGAGAGAGGGCCGATGTGGTACGGGCGGTCTCGAGAGCTCGGTATATGTGATGGCGGGTATCGTTCCATCTCCAATCCAGCCCTTGGGAGTGCCAGGCTGAGTCGGGGAGTCGCCTCGCCCCTCCTGTTCGGTTCCTTGGCTGGGGCCATCGGTGGTGAGGTCCTGTCGGGACAGGCGCAGGGCCTCAAGAAGATCTATTCTCTCTTTGCATTGAAACTCAAGTTCGTTCAGGCTCTTGATCAGGGTACGCTCGGTCTCGGATTTGGGCGCGCGGTCATTGTATTTCTTGTTGGCAGTGCCGATTTGGATCTGTTCAAGCGCATTCTTCCAGCAAAGCGTGGCCTCTTTCTCGTCACCCTAGGGGAACGGGTGTTGTTAGCAGACGTGAAAGGCGCGGGGTGGGTGTATGTATATAGATACCTGGCTCTCGTAATAGACGGCAGTCGAGCATTTCAAGTAACTCTCATCGTATGTCTTCTGTAGGCTCGACAAGCTTCTGCCTGACCACATGATGGCACCTGGACCAAGAGGGGGGCAGCGGTACCGACCTGTTCTTGTTCCTGTCTTGTTGTGGGCACATGCAAGCAGATGGACATGATTTCACGCTGTTTGTGATTCGGTACAGTTAATGCAAAGAAGCCTCGACCGGTTTTGTTTTCGGCCTGAACAGACTACCTCTGAAAAAACCGGATCTTTAACTCGAAATAAACCAATAACATGAAACAGAATCAAAACAATCTAGTTAAGTAGTATATATCACTTTTAATGCCAGGATGTTGATTTGTTTTTCTTATGATATACATTGTTTGCGTAAAAAGGAACTGGGTTAAAAAGTGACGTCGTAGTGGCTACCTACAGCATGGTGTTACTGTATGGTGGGACTAGGGACTACCTAAGGGACAGTACCCATCTGTTTCCCAAGTATCCCTAATTAGAGGGCCCTACCTGGCAACAGGGGTATGTGATGGGATCTATTGCGTTCACTTAATTGTAAGTTGAAGGCTTTACGCTTTTTATTTTTCGATCATAATGACAGAGTACCTAGTTACTTCTCATCTGCTTGTTCTCCGTCCTCATCCCGAGGTAGCTTCATACCCATCATTCCGAGCAAATTTCCTGCAGGACCGGCCAATCCCGCCTGGCTCTTAAAACTCTCAAGAAGGTTTTTGGCCAGGTTGTAGTCAATGTCAACTTCCTCGTCACTGCTCTCTTGATCTTCCTGTTCAATGCCTTTGCCTTTATCTCCGAGAACCGCGCTCTCTTTTGAATCTAGCATCTTAGCTCTCTCTGGCCTCCCATCCAGCTTAAGTGCTCCAAGCCCCTTCAGTTCGGCCTCCATCTGCGCTGCTAATTGCCTAATATCCTCCTCCTCCTCTTCTTCTTCCCACTTACTATGAGCTCCTTTGGCATGGGGTTTTCCCTGTGAAGTAGCCTTAGATAATTTTATCTCATCCTCTGGAGGCAAACCCATCATTTCCCTCATCATTCTGTCAAATTGCTCCTCGTCGAAGCTGACTGCTTTGTCTTCATCTTCGCTGCTCTCATCGTCGTCGTCATTCACGTCCTCCTCGCTGTCGTCTGAAGAATCATTGTCACGATCCATATCGTGTAATTCAGCCCCCTCGAAACCCGCTGTTTCGTCATTGAGAAAGTCTTCAAATCGTGACACAATTTTGCGTAGATCGGCTTGAGTTTGGGTGTCGCCAAAACCGCTATCTTTCTCTGTCTTGTCTGTCTGTCTCCCCTGCAGCTCATTGTCGAAGTCTTCAAAATTGATATCAAGCCAAGCCTCATCGTCGTCTCGATCGACGTTGGGCCATTTCACGATCTCTTTGTCGGTAGGAAGGATCTCGTCGCCATCCTCCTCTACATCCCCAAGAAGAATAGCGAACTCGCGCGCTAAGCGGTTGGATTGTTGGTTACTGCCGGCGGCGAGCATCTCGAAGCCACTGGTCAACTTCATTCCTAGCTCGAGGCGGGCTGATTTTTTCTGTTCCTGCTCTGAAATGGGACCGGCCTCGTCTTCAACCGGCTTGATGATATTACCCCAGACTGGTGGTGCGGCGAATCGCTGGGACTTCAATTGTGCGAAGAGTACTTTTGTGAACCTGACACTAACCGTTACTAGGTCTTTGGGAGGGAAATGTAAATCTGGCGATGCGGCCATCAGCGGCTTTAAAATTACAGGATCTCGTAGATAGAAGGACTCGATAGCAGGTGCAACGGATGCAGGCTGTTCATGAAGGATGTACGCCAGCTTCCTAGGTATTGTAATGAGTGAATGATGCATCGAAGCTTCAATATTTCCTGGGTATTTTTCCAGGCGATAGAATGCTTCAGCTTCTACGAAAGGGGAATGTATCAGAGCCTCTGGGTGTAGTCTGATATATTGAACTGCTTCTGCTAAGGATAGGGGGCGTTTGGCTCCCGAGCTGGCGGACAGAGGAATAAGTTGCAACTTCCCCTGGTGTATCCAAGCACGACTGCTGTCGATCTCCGGGCTCATCCAATTTGGCACGACATTAGCGGCTTCGACGAGGAGGAACTCGCCATCGCCATCATATACCCGAACCCACAACGATGGAAAAGTAATGGTCAGTCTTCGAAGTAAGTAGACTATCAACCACTCGTCCTCGATAGAGTCCCCGTAGTCTGTGCTGCCGTATAGATAAACCAACCCCGCCTCTCTCTTGATCTGGAGCTGGAAGGAGTCTCTTTGCCAGATGTAGTCCTTGGCAGTGGCCTTGCACAGCTGCATGGCGGTCTTGCGAACATTTTCCAGTTCGGTCAACAAGGCGCGGGGTTCAATCGTTTCGAGTACAAACAGCATATACTCGACACAATTGTCGGGCAAGCTTCTAGGGAAAGCCTCGTTTTCATCTTGGGACGTCTGATTCCCATCCTGAACATCCATCTTCAAGACGAGAAGATCGAAATATAGGAGACTGTGAGGTCTACTTATAATTTGATTTCGCGAGACTCAGTAGGGAGTATGGATACTTTGAGAAAAAGAAAAAGAAAGATCAGGGGAATAAAAACACGATAGGCTAATAATTGTTCGTATGACAACTTAAGGTTAGAAGAAAATTTATTCGATATGGTAAATATTCGCAAGATTACGAACTCCTACTACCACTTAGATCTACCCATCGAAATAAAAATACGATAGAATTGCCACTTGCATGTTCTCTCCCTCGGTGGGGTTAAAGCTACCAGGTACCTAAGTACCGAGCTGGGCCCCGCCTTTGCATAACTTTTGCATTATTGCACACCGTACGAAGCGATTACGATAAACGTTGTTTGTTGCTTTTGACCAACCTAGAAACAATATCGCATTACCTTGCATCCCTGTTACATCGATCTTTTAAATATGAAGATCTGACCTGCTTCTTAAGTTCACTATGGACGAGATCTTAAGACTATGGAAGTTACTTGAAAAAGCTGAAAGTCGTATGCTAAGTGAACAGCGCTAGCGCGAAGAAGAGCGAAGACGACGCGAGGTGTATAACAGATTGAAAAGAGGTGAATGTAATGGCCAGAGAACTTAGATTAATCAATAAAGACGTGAGTCTTTCCCGGACCGTCCGTGCCTCGCGCCCACACAATCTTCGACTCATCGCCGAAATCCCACCATCCCCTCCCTTGTTCGTTGTATATTCGCGACCTTTCCAGCCAAGAGGATGCCCACCTCTCATCGTCCTCCCCAACTCGATCATAAGGTAAGGATCTGAACGGACCAAGTATTAGTTCCTTCAACATACATTGGGAGTCAATAGTATCGAGTCGCGCCCGGTCCCACATCACGTATCCCCATTTACGTAAATTCGCGTGCGCCCTCTCATTCACAGATCGTCTCAAGGATGGGTGAGCCCACTTCCACATGAAGAATGGCCCATCATCGGGGTCTTCAAAATAAGGGCGCTTGATTTTCATAGCATAATCTCGCGAGTTTTCATAGTTAGAAACCGAATCTTGCTCATCACGCACTTCGTAGCTGAAATCTTTTAAAGCTCGGTAAAGATTGCGGGATCGGACGCGTGGAATCCGCCCATAGTCGAGAAGCTCGTGCTGCTGATCATAAGTCTTTGCTTTCGCGAAACTCTCTAAAAAAACTAATCCCTTGAAGTAGAGAGACTGTAGTTGAAAATGGCCGAACCGCCGAGCAGGTTCAACATGGAAGCTTCCCCAGCATACATCATGTGCTGCCATCTCATTAAAACCTGTTATGAAATATCAGCTTTGCTTCGATATATAAACTTTGCTCATTTTAGCGCCCGTACTTGGAGAAACTTGGGAAAAGAGAAAATCTTGCACACAAGCGATCTGCTCGATCTCCCAATGGGCAAAGTTAAGAAGAAAGTCATTCATGCACTGGCCGAGCTCTAAGCGGAGCATAGAAGTCTGACGAAAGAGATTAAAGAATATCTCAACGACGTATAGCGTACGCATAATCCGATGTCTTTCGGGTGTCGAGAGCTCTGACTGGGGCTGGAAAGTGTAACCCTCCTTCATTGTTGCAATAAGCTCTTGTAATCTCGCGTCGGCAAAATCCTTGACTAGTCTGGAGACAGCCGAATGTAATCTTGAGAGATCGGCAACCTCGTTAAGCGTCAAACGGATGCCAGCTTCTACGTTTCTTTTTTGGAGATGGGCTTTGTAAAATTCGTGTGCCGATGACCGTGTTGGCTTAGCCAACCTTGAGGCCAGCAGCGCGGCTATCGCTTCGGGGCGTACATCACACGAATCTAACTCATTCAAAAAAACTCGCGTGGCGATAACCGATGAGCTTCCGGTAAATGAATTCAAGATTAAGCGACAACTAAGGATGGCACAACGCAATGCTGTGAGGCCGCTTAATTGACTGAGAATGGCGCAGATCAGCTCAGGTGGGAGGCGTTCGAGATGCGATGTCCGAGCTATCGAGTCGGGCTCCATGATGGAGCAGTCTACTGCGATAGGAAGCTGGAAGAGCTGAACGGTTGTATCTTTGGTGCCGAAGCCAATGCTGGAAAACAATTATGATCTTAGAAAAGCCGGTGATGTTAAAAGAGAAAACTGTGAGGTGGGCGTTCGGGGGTAAGATAAACAACAAATCAGTTCGGCTCCCTTGATAGGCCCAGGGATCCCTGAATTTTGAATCAATGGGTATGAGGCGCTAGGGTAAGATTAAGTTAACAAGTCATATGATGGATGGTTACCTAAATATTGTGAGTTATGGTGAACCGGGAGATTAGAACAGGAGAGACATAATTTATATTCAATTATCTAGATCTGGATCATTGGCCACGGTCTGGGATCCTCGAGTACTACTAATAGCTACGTTAACTGTAACGACCTCACTATACTGTGGAGAGTGTAGGGAGAGAGTAAGTTCCGGTATGACTAGGAGAGGTGGTACGGTAAACGGATTCACTAAGAATGATAACGTCGTCAAGAGGTTTGAAGACCTCTCACCTATTTCAAGGAAATAAAACTAACGAACCATGACTGCGGTGGGGGAGGGGAGTGTGCAAGTTAGCTAGACCGAATATGGTTAGTCCAAGCCGCGTCTCACCGCGTAGGTTGCACCACATTAAAGAAGTTACCTACGCGTTTACAGCTTTCTTGTAAGTACCTACAGATTAGAGCGACAAGGACATCGAATGTTGCCCATCACCTTCCTTACATAGTAAACACCAAGCGCTAGAAATACCACCACTCCTTGCTGAGCTTCTGAATTTTATCCCTCCCCGAAGTTGAAGGAGAAGAAACGCTCGGTTGGTTTGAGTTGCCCGCAATGCATGCAGCTGCCTACACCTAAGTGATTCTCATTCTGAACGCCAAACCTCGTTATTCCGCGCCGACATGCCTTCTGCAATCGCCGCTAAGCGTTCGCGCCGTGCCGCCTTCAACGAAGATGCAGATGAGTACACCGTCGTCGAAGCTAGCTCCAGTCTCCGGAATCACACGGTTGGTCGACCATTGATTAGCATACAGGACGATACTTGAAGCAACTAACTAACAGACGAGAACCAGCAACGGAAAAAGGCGCGTCTCTCGGGTAGCAGTGCGGGCAGAAAATCACACACTGCCATCCATGCGGACCATGACGACGACAACGATGACGGCGACGAGCCCATGGCCGAGGCCGAAGTCGAACGGGAGCCGACCCCGCCCCCCGCCACCCAGTACGAGCTGATACGAGACCAAGACTTCAAGCACCTAGAGCACACGGAGCAGGACGACGAACGAGCTACCCAGCGTCTCAAGGAACGCCCCACCATCATCGGCGAAAACCATGCCGCCGATAATGCCATCATACAGAGCATCACCTGTATCAACTTCATGTGCCACATCAAGCTGCACGTCGAGCTCGGCCCTCTACTGAATTTCATTGTCGGTGAGAATGGCAGCGGCAAGAGCGCCGTCCTGACCGCCATCACGCTGTGCCTCGGCGGGAAAGCCAGCGCCACGAACCGCGGCGGGAGCCTCAAGAGCTTTGTCAAGGAGGGCACCGAGCATGCAAGCCTGGTAGTCAGGCTTAAGAACCAGGGCGAGGACGCTTACAAGGCTGACCTGTACGGCGACTCCATCATCTGCGAGCGCTGGTTCACCAAGTCTGGCTCCAGCGGTTTCAAGGTCAAATCAGCCACCGGCAGGATCATATCTACTAAAAAGGCCGAGGTCGACGACATCGTCGAGTGGTACTGTCTACAAGTCGATAACCCTTTGAATGTTCTGTCACAGGATAATGCAAGGCAGTTCCTCAACGCCGCCACGCCTGCCATGAAATACTCCTATTTTGTTAAGGGTACTCAGCTTGAGCAGCTCGACGACGATTACAAAACCTTGACCCAATATCTCGAAGATCAAGAGAGCAAGCTGACTGAGCTTGAAGAGAATCTTGCCTATCTGAAAGATAATTTCGAAAAGGCAGTCAAGCTGCGGGATGCCGCCAGCAAGTCCACCGAGATGCGCAACAAGGCCCTTGTATACAAAGACCAATTAGCATGGGCTCAAGTACAGGAACAAGAGGAAATCCTCAGACTTAAAGAACAGGCTATCGTTGCAGCGCAAGAAGAAATCACCCGCACGGAGCAGGTAATAGCTGAGAAGGCCCATATTCTTGATACTATCGACAATAAGATACAGCAAGCCGAAGAAAGCCTAGCAGGCGTTGTTCAAGAAGATAGTCAAGCAGAGGATGTAGTACGAGAAGCGAAAGCTCGATATAGCGCCAGCAAGACGGAAGTTGAAAAGCTTCATGCTCAGGAGAGAGATATGCACAGCAATCTCGACAATTGGTCGTCAACTGTGAAGAAATACGAGCGCTCGATACGCGAAGAAGAGCAGAGACTTGAGACAGTGAACGGTGGGATAGTGACAGAGAAGCAAGGGGAACTCGACAACGCTCGTCAGCATGCTGCAAGCATTGAGGCGGCTATAACGGAACATAAAGCTTCTCTTAAAAGCCTAGAGGAAAACGAACAAGAAGCCGCTAAGAAAGTAAAGGAGCCCGCCGAGATTCTGGCACAAAAGCGAAGCGAAGTTCAGGCTGCGGAATCAAGTTTGCAAGCACTCAACCGAAATCGAACGGATCCGCTCGATGCGTTTGATTCTAGAATTCGTCAACTACTCAAACTCATCCAGGAGGATCCTAGTTTCACAAAAAAACCAATTGGGCCGTTAGGAACGTACGTGCAACTCACCAAAACACAGTGGATGCCTATCCTCGAAAAGTATTTTGGCGGCAGTTTGAGTGGTTTCATTGTGGAAAACAAGCAAGATCAAGCACGGCTCATGGCTCACATGGACAGACTACGGATCCAAGGATGTCCTGTTTTCATAGGAAAGGCATCTCTAAATCACCTAAGAGAACCTGATGCGAGATTTGATACTGTGCTAAGGGTGTTGAAGTTCAGTGATCAACGTGTGCGTGATCACATGATCATCAACAATCAGATTGAGCAGACCCTCCTCGTAGAAAATCGATCTGAGGCAGAGAATGTGATGTTTGGAAGCCCTCCCGAAAATTCGGGAGCATGTCTTGCCTTCCAGGAACGGAAAAAGGGTCACGGGCTTCGTATCACAAACATCCGCGGCAATCTAAATACATCCCCCATCACACCTAATCTTGCACAGAAACCACGGATGAAAACGGATCAAGATAGTCAAATCAACTACTACAGAGATCTAACAACACAACTCCAAGCTGAATATCGAGAGCTAGAAGGTTCAAAAAGAACTGCAGAGCAGGCAGTTCAACGCGCCAAGCAAGCAATTGTCCAGCACCGCCGCCGTAGTAAGGAACTAAGCACGGACCTTACTAACGCGCAAGTTGTCATACGTCGCATCGAAGAGGATCTCGACCAATTCGAGGGCATCGATGACAGACTACAAGGGTTAAAAGGCCACCTCCAAGATTCGCAAGAGAAGAAAGATCATTATGGAAACCAGTACGCCGAAGTTGCTATCAAAAAGCGTGAACTAAATTCGGAGGTTGAAGCGCTGAAAAGAGAGCTGGAAAGCGTTCGAGTAGCATCTGAAGATCATAAAGCGAAGGTGGCCAAGGCCAAAGATAAGGTTGGCAGGCTCAAAGAAGCCCGACATATCGCGTTGAGTGAGAAGAATCAGGCCCACGAAGATCACGATGTTGCGAAGGTCGCGAAAAGACAAGCTGAGGCTTCCCGAGATCGTCAGGCTGGATATGTCGAAGAGTATCACCAACAAGCTAGTCAGATCGCGCCCACGCGAGTACACATCCCTGAGAGAGAGACCTATCAGAGTATCGAGCGCAAGTATGAATCAATTCGTGAGCAGATCAACAAGCTAAGGCAGCAGATGGGCGCCTCAGAGGAGCAGATCAACACCCGGGCAACGCAGGCGACCCAGGAGTACCGCGACGCCAAGGAGGGTGTAAAGAACATCCGAATGACGTCGGATTCTTTGAAGAAAGCATTAATGGATCGATTGGCCAAATACCGAGAATTTCAAAGACATGTATCGGCACAAGCGCGATGTAATTTCAACTACCTCTTGAGCGAACGTGGTTTCAGGGGTCAGCTCCTACTCGACCACAGGGCCCGGAAGCTCGAGGTGATTGTTGAGCCGGACAAGACGCGAGAGAACGGACGGGGACGGAATACCAAGACGCTCTCGGGTGGCGAGAAGTCCTTCTCGTCTATATGTCTTCTTCTTGCTATTTGGGACGCCATGGGTTCGCCATTGCGATGTCTTGATGAATTCGACGTCTTCATGGATAACGTCAACCGTGCGATTAGCACAAATATGCTTGTGAGTGAAGCATTTATCGTATATACAAGGACGACAAAAACTAACCAAGTGAGTTAGATTGGCGCCGCCCGTCGCTCTGTGGGCAAACAATTTGTCCTCATCACGCCCAATGCCATCGAGGGCAGGGCGAAGCTCGACAAGGACGTAAAGATCATCAGGTACGGATTCACATTCGAACAGTGGAACATTTCTTGGCTAACATGCTGGCAGGCTCACGGATCCTCGCCAACAACGCCTCCCGGAGATGGTCCAATAGTTAATTATTCACGTTCCGCGCCTATGTTCTACGAACATCGGATGCGGGCCGATTGTAGCTCATTATATGGGTGTTAAGGGAATTGGTATTTTACGGGTCAGCGACGGTTGATGGAAAATTAGGTGTTCGGGCTAGCTACGCAAGCATCTTGCTGTTGTATTCTTCCGAGTTTTTTTCTCTGCTTCTCTTTGCGGCGTGGGTTTCTGGGAAATACGACCTGGGCATAGAGTAAACTGCGGTAGACAAAGAGGCTCAACGCTGGTCTATAGAGACATGGGAATATGAATAGTGGAGTGTCTTTTGACGCACATCCATGTACCTGTTACTGTTTCCATTCATGCATATGTGATACGCAGTATTCGGTAACTTACCTTGCCCGATGTTGGCACAGAAGTATACACATATCATACAGTGATTTCTACCGAGTCGCCCGTAAGGCTCGCTCGCTCTCTGTCGTCTACGGCCTCAGACAGACAATTGTCTCTGGGAATCATTACTCGCTCTCACTCGCCTCTTCTCCAATCATATCCTGACCCCCTTGCTCCGCAACACATTCACGCCGGCCGAGGCGGTGAAGCCGAGCCACTGCGTGACGCTCCCGACGGCGCCGGACAAGCTGCCGGCCTCGGCGAGCCGGCGCTGCAGGAAGGCGCGCGTGTCGCCGAAGCCGGGCGACCGGTCGTTCGTCATGAACAGCTCGGACGAGGCGTAGATCATAGATAGCCCGCCCCGCTTCGTGTACCAGGTCGGGTCGACGGAGGTGTCGCCCGCCAGGAAGTGGATCTCGTCGGCGAGGAGAGCCAGCTCGTGCAGGGAGGCTGGGACGTGGCTTGGTTGGGCCATTATTGCTAGGGCCTGGGGGTTCGTTCCGTCAGCAGGGGTCCGGGGAAGCAGGTATGCATGCTATTTATTCATACCTCTTGCCACCGATGATTCACATCCCGATTCCCTAGCAATCTCTCCCACGTCAACCGCTCCACGCGGGCGGGCACGGGAGTAGAAGTAGGACTAGAAGCAGTGACGTCGGCGAGAATGACCTCGCGCCGCGGCGCTAGAGACTCCCGCTGCGTCACGAGATGGTACCGGATGAGGCTGAAGGGGCCCTCGGAGAGTAAGTTTGTGCTGACGTCGAGATAGCCGGCGCCGCGGGCGCCGAGGGACAGCGATTGCGCCGTGAAGCCGTGCTCGGGGACGTGTTTGTAGGCGGCGGAGAGGATGGCGCGCTCGTGGGCGTTGAAGATCCCTGCCGGCGCTGGGTGGTCGTAGGAGTGGTATGGGCGGCGCAAAGGCGCCTGCGCTCGGCGGAGAAGGGTTAGACGGGTGAGAGCAGCCCTGGATGGTGCCATTGTGTGTATGTTTGTGTGTTAGCTGGTGGAATGGGAACTTCAATTCATCCCAGAATCGCACATGTTGGAGTTATCGATAATGGTTCAATATATCGGTCGATCGTACAACATGGTTCCACTTTTGTTTGTTTTATGGGGTTCCAGTTGGTACTTGGTACTTCGCACGCCATACCTTGGCCTCATATATTCGCTCTGCGTACCGGCCACCAGAAGCTGCAGAGCTCACACCGACGTAGTAGAGAGTGTGTAGCATTTTCAATTTTCAAACTTTCATTTTAATAGTTTTGTAGGGAAGTGCCTATATAGCTACCCCTTACGGTAACTAATGTAAGTCTATAGTATTATTCGCATTACAACAGTATCTCCTCGTATCTTTGGATGTTCACACGTCCATATTCCCCATTAGCTCTCTATCCTCAAGGTAAGAATAGCCGAATCATCTATGCACCACAGGATGTTTCAAGACGCATATCTCGTATTAAAGTGAAACAAGTAAATCAGGAGAACAAAACATCACCCCAGTCACCAATTATTTCAACAGGTAGAGAGGGCTTCTTTAATTTGGTATTTAATTGTTCTGTCTACCTTTTCAACCTCTTTACAAATTTTATCAGCCTAACTCCCCCTGGTAGAAGATTCATTGCTTCTTCTCTATATTGTCCCGATCCATGGGTATAAGCAGGCTGCCGATAATCACATCCGGGTCCCGGATGGTAGGCTGACGCAGGGATTTTGTGTGTGATCTGAACCAGGGGGTCAAGAAAAGTGAGTCAACACCTACAGACATACCTTGTTCAGCAATTCTATTGGCAGAAAGGATGTGGAGGAACTTTTTTGGTGAACCACATGGGATACGAGACATGAATGTGTTATCTACAACTAATACTTATGCGGAACATCTTCACACAAAATTGTCACTCTCCGGCCCGGACAGAATATCCAGCACGCATCCAACAAGATAATAATTCAGGTAGCAGTAGCCTATCGTCGGGTAATCCAGTCATACTGCATATCTGCCCAGTGAACTACTGCCGAGCTAATGTAGTAGTAGGTTCTCGCCTACTTTAAGTGAGCACGACATGCTGTTTTCATGGCACGGGTGTATGTATATGCTTATTTGCTATAGCCCCAACGTGCCCTGGGTCCTATTGATTCCTCTTTATTAACTAATATTCCACGGTCCCCAGGCGAAAGATTTATCGATGGGAAACTCAAGGCTACGGATAGCCCTTGTGCTCCAAATACTCTCCTTTTCGCTACCAAGATGACGTTGCACGCCCAAGATTGGAGCCAGGGCTGGAGTGGGTCGAGATCTATTTTCCGTCAAGCACGTTGATTGGCAATGATGGGACTTAATAGGCCGCGTCCCTGATCCAGTGAGAAAATAGGACGATGTGAGCCAATTCACAGGATGAGTGGTGACGCTCTTAAAATTATGGTAGAGTCGCGAATGAATTATGGTGGTCGCCATCTTCCACGAAACTAAGTTACTTGGGTACTTCTACTGCCTTCGTATCACCTCGAATTCCGGCAGAATGGTAGAGTCACTGCCTACAAGTTGCCTAGTACTCCACAGCTCTCCTTAATCGAGCTTAGCAGTCTCAACTTCTCCGGCACTATTCGATGCTCTCGAGATAGACAAGTGGGATCTTGTCCCGCAACAGGGCTTTTGGAGTCGACTTGATATTGACATTTAGTCCAGATGATACCTGTGAAACTTGAATGGCGGCGACTTCCAAGTTAGTTGATCCAGGGTGAAAATTATATTGGTTAGGCAAATCCTTGGGTGACAGGGAATTTGTTCGCCTTATGGCGGTAAGATTACTATCAGGTCATGGAGTGAGTGGTTAGCGTGCTTTTACTATCCTCTACCGTAACTCTAGATTTTCAATATGCAGGCTGTAATGGTGAGTGGTCTCCTTCCAGCTCAATATCGGATGAGGTTCCGTCAAGACCGGCATACCGTGGACGTTCTGCGAAGATATTTTACTTCACCGTAGCCATAGCAAGTAACTAGACTGATAGTCATATGCAAATGATATGGAGAATACCCGGAGATCCGAATGTATAACATATGACACTGATTAAGTATTTGTGCAATGTCAAATGCAGGCTGAGGTTGCACATTCGGCCACTTGCTTGCAGACCAATTATCCAATATTGCTCTGGGCTTTTTGTCGACGACTCACTTGAAATATCTATACTGGAATCCTCCTCTTTAGGACTACCTAGCCATTCTACAGTTAGCTATTCCCCTGGGGGAATTAATATCCAAGGGCATTGGTACCGTATGGCGCTTTTATTCGCAGCCGACAGTCTCATTTTCACGGCATTAGAATCGGGATTAATTTGGTCTTTGGCGTTCTCCTGGCACCCGCGTCAAATAGGACCAGACACCCGTAATCTCTTGCCCCAGTCCCACAGTAAGATCCTTTGGCGCGTCAACAACACGGGGGCCGTACGCCTACGCACCACTATTAGTATAGCAGGTGAGTAGCTATCACGACTGTGTCTCACGATTAAAAATACCCTTTTTGTCTGATCTAGCCTCCAGATTCTGTCGCTATTGAGAAGCTTCTGGGACCATAGCATAAGACGGACCCAAGTCTGTTTATTCAGAAGACATCTCGGCTCCCTAAAACAGAGTACAGGAGTAGGGGGGTTTGTCTCGCGTTAGAATTACTACCCAGAAACTTTACAGCCGAAAGGATGCCAATTTGAAGATCATGCAGCAAGACTGGGTTATACGTTACATTCAACCAAAGGCATCATACGCAGCTGCGTGAAGATGTGGAAAACGAGTACCATCGGCATATTAAACTATTATTAGGCAGCCAAAGGACCGGCAATGGGGAACACTTAACCACAACCATCCATTTTAATCCATGGCTTCTCTAGCAGTGAACCGCTCCTCTGGGGATACCTACCAGTATAAGCTAGCCAAGGATACTTTCTTTATGTGCCTGCGTCTGTTCTCAATGCTAATCACCTACAGGTCTACTTGTGGCGCCATGGTAGACTAGTGCCGTCTTACTCACGAGAAGTATACTTAGTGGTAACTCATCGAGCTGAGCTAAGCAGTACATTTTGTACTTCTAAATATCATTGTTTTGCCTTATACATTATAGATACTAAAATAGAGATTACCTGTTTGCTGTTTCCCGTACCTCAAGTAGGGCATAGTTAAATCATGTTCAAATAATAATACGCTCTGTCGTTAGGAGACGAGGCATCATCAACGATTGTTCCAGAAGGCCCAGTAGATCCTCCGCGAACAAGTGATCGCCACGATACTCAGGGATAACGGTTAGTTAGATGCCATATGGACACGGGCACGGGGGTACCCCTTACCTGTCCTCACTCCTTCGCCCGAAACATCGAGTGCCCCCACGTTCACTCGCCGCCGCGCGGCATGGGCGACACTGTGTCACAAATACTCGAAGATGTCTAAGACATATCAGTCCTCGCCGGGATCTAGTACCCGCTGTTTTATCGACTTGTCTTCTCGTCAGAACTTGAGATGATAAACTGCGAAGAACACGTATATTTGATACGAGAAGGGTATCAAACCTGGGAGCCGCGTCGGTATGAATAGCTCACGTTAGTAACTCCATAGTGACCGCCTACCTACAGTGTCGCAAACGTCGCAGAGCATAGATTTGCTATGTTACAGCACCAGCGGAATATGAAAACGCCCTCCGGAAGTCTTACGCGAACCGCTTTTATGACAGAAGTACGACCAGTGTTGATTTAACACCTCGAATACGTATCTCTACTTAATCACAATGAACAAGGACCGACGATGAGCAGAGGATTATGAGGTAAACCGTCTCCTTTACTCCCGTCACAAACTATCTTGGTGTCTGGCCCTCGGGCGGTGTATGCCGTGATCGAATTTGACATTGAAATATGAGCTAACAACTATACCTTAATAATAAATTATATCACCTGCAAGATAAAGAAATTACACGAGTAAAGGTCCCAATACATGAGATACTGGGTAAGCTCCCACTCGGCCTCAACAGCCCAATCCGAATAAGTATTACCAACATGGCATTTTTGAAGGCCGATAACCAAACAGTTATGTTCTGCCTTATCAAGCCTCTATCCTTTGACTTTCCGTTAGCTGAATACGATTAGGTACTGTTGGACTGAACACTTATACACCCACTGCGGTGACTTACCTACAAGGGCCGAGTAAATAGATCAACAAGTAAATAGTTGCCTACAATTACACTATACCACACCGGGTAACAGTGTAATTTTGAGTTATGTAGACTTTCAACTTTTCCCAATATAACGTGTAAATTCCTGATGATCCCACTGACCGCAAATGTGCCTGAATGAGCCGAACATCGACAATACTGCTTGTAGTCAGTGCCCATTAAACGTCACTTGACTACATATTCAAATCGAAGAGTGAACGCTTTGGATGCCATGGAAAGCTTCAAAAAGGGAAGAAAAACAAAGCAGTATGAAACATTGGAACTGAGCAGCACATAATATATTTAGTATAATATTGCGACACAGTTATGGATAGCCAATTGCTAACGGATAAGTGTAAATAAGCGAATAGCAAGTTAGTAGCTGGTTTGCGCCACGGAAAGACAGGCATCAAGTTCTAAGAACTATATATGATTCGCAAATAAACATCAGGAAGTCATATATACTAACTTACAGTTTACCCGTATGCCCCTGATTCTTTACCACTTGGGATCCAAATTGAACGACGAGCAATACCGGAGCACCTTCAACATAACTTCAGCAAACCAAGTATTTAGCGGATATAGTGGGGGAACTGACATGGTAAGGAATCAAGTTGTAGCGCGTAACATAATTATCAATCTGCCTTAGGTAGGTACTGAAAGTTTTCTTTGTCAAAAAACCAATTTAAAATTCATACACCAAGTTAGCAACGTGGTACTATATGTCTTATCTGAATGCGGTATTTACATCTACAAGCCTTCCAGCACATATGTTTGACTAGGTAAATATAAATGAAAGACCGAATATATAGCTGAAGAAGTAATGGTTCAATACGGGCTGCGCTATGAAGAGTAATGCAGAATTCACATGCTTGGGTTGAGGCACAATGTAGCCCCATTGCAGCTAAACCAGATATAGAATACCTGCCTCTAAAGTGAGACATGCGGGTCCCTGAATATGCAAGATGGTTGAACCGCATTACGCCGGGGACCTCACCGGTACACAAGATGATAGGCCAATTTCGTTGTCGAGCTTAGTGTCCCAGCTTTTCATTTGTTTATACATGAAGCTATAGACAAGCTGCATGTGTCTCGTGTTCTGTAGGTTATTGACAAAAGATACCTACTTGAGTTATCGACCCCCACCGTACGGCCAGGCTGGCGATGACCCGAGCACCCGACGCCCGTGGATATCTCGACAAGTAGGATATTAGTGTACACTTTAGGTATCCGGGTGGGGTAACATGAGAACCTAAGTAGCCTGAGGTCTCCGCTAACGAGGGTACCTACGGTTCCAACCTGGAACCCACCTGCATTCTCTCTCTGCTCCGTAACCCACTTTAGAGTTTCCCGCCCGGCCGTCTCGTCAAATTTTCACGCATTTCCGCTTTTGCCAGGCTGCATCGTCCTGCGACAAGGCAAAACCCATTCTAGTCTGGAGTCGGAGTCTAGACCAGCACCGTACCAACAGGATCCGACGCGTCCTACTCGACCACTATTGCCTAACCCCTGGACGCTGTTTCGTTTCCACTCTATTGCGCGCGTGTTGTGTGCCAGCCTGACGAGAGACAAAGACAAGACAAGACATACCTACTTTTTACAGAAGAGCAAGACACAAGAACGACCTAAACCAGCCGGCCGCCAGCCCCTTTCAGCTACAGCGACAGCTACAGTTATATAGCATAGCAGCTTAGGTTGGTTTCTGGTCAACTCTCACTGGGCGACGTGGCGTGACCCGACCTCTCCCACCCACCACCAACCAACACTGCTACTCGTTCAGTCTGCTGCTGCTACCTGGCTAAGCCCTACCGACAAGGTGTTCATCGCTCGGTCGCGCACTTGTTCTCCCCATTGGAGGATCACGTATCCTAAATAAGAAGCTTGAGAAAGCCGTGTACAACCACTCTCTCCTAGTCTGTGTGCTTTGTGTCTCCCTACGGTACCTCATCACCAACTTCTGCCCAGCGCGCACCATCTGGGTTGCCTCATTCTCCAGGTATGTGCGACTCTCCTACTTCACCACCCACCACCTACCATTCACCATCCATATCCATATCCATCCACTGCTACGCCGTCCACTTGTACCGAACGGCCTTGCCTGAGGTCGCATATGCGCCCGGCTCTCTCCCACCTCACTCTGCATGATCCATGATCCGCCCTCATCCATTGCCCGCCGCGCTAGCACACATTCACATGTATACACATCTTCACATATATCCATATCCATCCACACGCGTTGCGCGTCTTCAGCTTTTGCGGACCTCTGAGACACTACCGCCCGCCATGTCCGTCGTCATCTTCCTGTCTTATCCCCCAGCGTCCAGTCAAATCTTCATCCACCCCATCCGCCTTCCATGTGCTACATGCAGCCAGCTAGCCTTATGCGTGCTAAGCCACTGCGTGTGGTCGTGTTGTGCGTCCCCCCTTCGCCCAGCTCGGTACCCTGAACGGCTACTCCTAATGGCTACTGCTGCTACTGCTATTACTGCTATTACTGCTGCTGCTGCTGTTGTTGTTGTTGTTGCTGCCGGCGCCAGGCTGGATGGCCCCCAATGCAGATATGCAGAGCCATGACGAGCCACACCATATACAGGGGCATGGCAGCGCACCATCGTTGCTTTCATGGACACAACCGGCGCATACGGCTCTTCTCATGCATTGCCTCCAAGGCACCCTTGGTACATACATACGTACAGTACCCTACCGGCTACGGCACAACCATAGCACAGAAGAAGCCCTGTTCGCCCTTGGCCTGTCCTGTCCTGTCCCATCCTATCCTATGTTGCTTTCTTGCCCATTCCTAGTCCTTCCCCAACACCCGCATAATGGCCGGCTCCTTGTCATTTCTGAATGCTCACTCACCCCTCCATACAGATTACACAGCCTGAGCGCTGCTGCTATTGGTGCTGTCATATCCTCAAGTCCTGTACTGTTTAGGGAAAAGAAAAGAAAAAATTTTACTCTCTTTGAAGGGTAGTGAAGTAGGACAAAAGGTCATATCCTACCAACCTTGCAATCATGGGTAAGTCTAGCATTGCTCCCTTGCGCAACTGTTTTTATCCATCCCTTTCCATTGTCCTCGTATCGACCGACTACCGTGTCCGTTACGCGTCGTATCCTATCGGTTGTTGTCTACAATCTTCTTCTCTACCTATAGCTCCTCGGCTCCTCATATTTGGCCCATCAAGCACTGAGGACACAGCTGTGTGTAGTGCCTTTTCTTCTCTCCCGCATGTCTCCTCCCTACCTCCCGGCCTCCATTCGCATCCAGAAGCTATAAGCGTACACGTACATACCAGCCTACATATTCCTCCTGCACTCACATACACAGGCCCCGTTGTTAATCCCGCCCTACCTGACCATCAACCCAGCACCGTCTGGCTTCCCACCAATCCCCCTCTTCCCTTAGCCGCATATTTAGGGAATGCAAAATCAATTGCCTGCTTCTTGACGTGCTACTACTTCGGCCTACCATTCATTGCGTACGCATTTCTGGCGTTTGCCGTGGTAGCAGCGCCCGCATCACCACCGTATTACCCGCTCTTCCCCTCTGCCCAATCAGCGTCTCTCGCTCTACTTTCCGCGATGCTCGCCCAGTCACGCCGGTTGTCTTATACCTATTGGTAGTCACTTTACACGTACACCTCGTCTTTCCTTTTATACGTAGCTGTCTCCTCGCTCCCCACTACTTGAACCCCTTCCCCCCTTCCCGATCCACTAACGGACCTGACTTTCTTGATCCCCGTATGCAAGCACGGCCCGCGAGATTGACAGCGCCTTTGTTCTTCTTACTTTGAATGCCGCGAAACGTTCTAATTTTCTCGTTTCCTTGAACAATATCCCTCGTGCTTCGCTTTTTGAAACTCAATATCTAACCTGGCAATCTCAACAGCTGACACCGGGGATACCTACCGACCAGTAAGTGTTTTATGCCTTCCTTATGTTTAAGAATACCATGTATTATGTTGGTATCTGCTCATCGCAGTATCCCACTTTCCTCTCAACATGACCTTCGTCCGGGCTGCGGTACAAGTGCCGGCAGTACCGAAACTACGAGTCTTACATTAAATGCGACTGCCTTGTGGTGGAGTACTCATCTGGGGTTTGCTTTTGTGCTTGCCTAAGCTTCGAGGACCAAAATTGCAACGTGGCTGCTGGGCTGGCTGGTGAAACAAATAATGGCATGAACGGACGTTTACTGGGGTATGGACGACTCGCAATTGTCTTCCGGCTTCGAGTAGTTCGCTTGTCCAATCTAGCACCACTGCCAAGACAAAGATATTTCCTCCCTTGTTTCCATGCATAGCCAGTAAAAGCTACTTATTACACATTGTCTTGGGTTGCAGCAGCAACGTTCGGATCGTAATTTGGTGGAAGCATCTCCTTATATGGTACCGGCGGTAGACTGACTCTAAGCCGCAGCGCGAAAGATCTCGCTCACCCCGTCGTGGCCGTTCCAGGAGTCCAGGACGCTCCGGTCGACGTCGATCCTACACTCCACGGAGCCGGTCCAGAAGCCGGGAAGATTATCGTAATAGACCAGATAGGCGCTCGCGTTCTCCCATGACTGGCGCTGGTGCCCCGGCTGGAGGACCTGGTTCGGGATCGGGATTTGGAGGCGCTCCCCAGCGATCATTCGAAGAGCGCGCCGCAGCACGCGAGCAGATGATGAGCAACATTCGAGATGCGTCGCAGCAGGACCGCCGCGTCTATGTTGGTAATCTTTCCTATGATGTGAAATGGCATCACCTTAAAGATTTTATGCGACAGGGTGAGTCGCTTACCTACCAGTAGGAACAAGTCATGTTGAAAAATCCAACTAATAATCGATTCAATATTTTAGCTGGAGAGGTTCTCTTCGCCGATGTTTTACAGCTTCCGAATGGAATGTCGAAGGTGGGCTTTTATGTGATTCATGGCTGGTTTTCTTTTGGTTTTTTCTCCTCTGGCCTCTGTTGGGATTGATGGATTGACGGGTTGGGACCTTTGTCCATGGGTTCATGTAGGGATGCGGGTAAGTAAACCTATTCATGCCGTCCAACCAAACACTGGTTCGCCGGATTCTTGACGTCCAGACCTGACTTGAATTATAGAATTGTGGAATATGCTACAAGGGAGCAAGCACAAACGGCCGTGGCCACTCTCAGCAACCAAAATCTGATGGGTCGACTCGTCTACGTACGCGAAGTAAGATGACTCCGAGACAGAACTGATTTGATATTGTGCTGAGGATGGATACAGGATCGGGAGGCGGAACCACGGTTCATCGGAGCAACCGGAGGCCGCGGTGGCTTCGGTGGCGGTATGCAAGGTGGTTACGGAGGTGGCGGCGGCGGTAACTACGGTGGCGGTGGTGGTGGTGGTGGTGGTGGCATGGGAGGCGGCATGGGCGGTGGTAATCGCCAGCTTTATATCTCTAACGTTTGTCTTTCCCCTTTCCTGCATCCGTTTCTGCTTGGATCGGGGCCTGGTATTAACTGCATTCCTAGCTCCCCTACACGGTGGGCTGGCAAGATCTCAAGGATTTGTTCCGTCAAGCAGGTTCGCTACTACCCCAACCATTTTGACCGTCCAGGTAACTAAACAACATACACAGCACGGAATGGTGCCGTGATCCGCGCTGATGTCCACCTCGGCCCAGACGGTCGACCTAAAGGCTCCGGCATTGTCATGTTCGAATCCGCGGATGATGCTCGTAGCGCCATCCAACAATTCAACGGTTTCGAATGGCAAGGTCGCATGTTAGAGGTTCGTGAAGACCGCTTCGCCAATGCTGGAGGCGGTGGATACGGTAGAGGCGGCTTTGGCGGTGGCCGAGGTGGCTTCGGAGGCTACGGTGGCCGAGGAGGTTTCGGAGGTGGCCGTGGCGGGTTTGGAGGCTATGGAGGCCGTGGTGGTTATGGTGGTGGTGCCGGAGGCGGAGGACCCTACGATCAGAACGCTACCCCTGCTGCTGCTGCTGCACCGAATCCATTTACTGATTACGCCACATCCGGCACCGAACCGAGCGATACCATCTATGTTCGCAATGTAAGTCCGAGCTCGCGTAACCCCGCAGTGTTGCATTCGTTTGACTTGGTGCTAATTATCGCTTGTAGCTTCCATGGTCTACCAGCAATGAAGATCTAGTCGAGTTGTTCACGACCATTGGAAAAGTTGACCAAGCTGAGATTCAGTATGAACCAAGTGGACGTTCCCGAGGAACTGGTGTTGTCCGTTTTGACAGCCAGACAACTGCCGAGACATCGATCACCAAGTTCCAGGGCTACCAATACGGAGGTCGCCCGCTTGGCCTGAGCTATGTCAAATACATCACTCCTGGTGGCGGCGACAGCATGGACACAGACGCTCATGGAGGCCTCTCTCAAGAGCAGATGATGTAGGACCCCTAACCTCCGTCTCATGTTCAAGCCTTAAAGAAAGCGGTGTCCATTCCTTCGAGGCCCACTAGGACATGCTTAACTCCTGTCACGATCAACTGTGTATTACCGTATCCGTCCCCTCATTTCTATTATCGTTTCGCCGGGTTTATTTATTGGACAACACTCTCTTTCGTACCGTCTGTTGTTACGACCAGGTGTGATCAAAACAGTCACAGCCGGATGCCAAAATTTCAGGGGTGAGCAACGCTTTCACCGCTGTGTAATCGGACGAAGTGGAAAAGGCGCACTTGTTTACAGCATTGATTTGGGGTCCAACTGGGTTCACATAGTCGCGGGACTCTTTCGGCCAATGCTTTGCTGGCATTCTAAAATTTTTGTTCTTTCCTATTTTTATTTCATTAGGCCAAGCTACTCGTAACAGCCTGATACAATATAAGAGTTGGCCGGTTTGGCGCGGCATGAAGGGCTAATGGGATGCGCCCAAGCTAGATTGTATGTCGAATAGCATCCTATTTCCCAGGCATGACGATTGGTCTTTTGATGCGTACATATGGGTAGTATGCGTCATGTACCAAGGAGACAACTATGTTAGAGCCAAACCATAGACGTTTAATGACCAGTAGTATAGTTGCGGCGTTTGTTACAATGAAGACCTGTTCCTCGCGTGTGTTTGCTGCTTTGTATAGCCTGATGACGCGGGATTTCCAGTTGTGCAATGCGATGGCCTAAGTTCACAGGCCAAGCTGGAGACTGTAGAACTAACTCCCCACCTCCTGATCACATCACCTATTTGCTGGTCGTTCATCGGCCGTTTCTCATGTCCCTCCATCTGCATGGCTGTCTGTTGTCAGAGGTCAGATGATTTCGCTCTTGAGCTCGAGACACAGACTTGACAAACATGAGGAGGTGAGTTGTTCACCTTGGGTGTGACGATAAACTCCACATAACATGATCGGAACGCCACAGTTGAGAGAGGTGTGGTCGGTCTCGTCTATATATTAAGGGGAATTTGACCTTGGGGGCGAGATGAGGACGAGCTGATCACAGACCGTCTTTTAATTTATTCTCCTTCGTGGACAACGGAATATCGAACCGAAACTGTTCTCCTTGCCCCTTAATCAGGAGTGTGCCGTACGTACCACTGTGTGACTGTGAGTGCTCCTCTCTCGTCTAGTCCTTGTGTCTCCTTGTGGTTGTCGTATACTATCATTGCCCCTGAACCCCGACTCGCACTTGCCCCCTTATAGGTGAACCTTGATACTGGGTTTGGGGGGGTGTTGATGTGAGATAGATACTTCGATGTATATAGATACTTCGATGTATATAGATACTTCGATGTATATCAAGAACATGCAGGTCTACGTTGTCATGATGTGGCCCTCCTATATTGGGCGGGCATAGTTCTAATAGAATACTGGGCCTCTGCTACGGGCTTCTTATTTCAACCTCTGTTTAATACCAAGCGTTCTTTAGCTAACTAGTTTATGTAGACATCGATCTCATTATTACGGCAAGCCAAACAAGCGCAAGGACGGCGGTGAACTCGTTCGTCCACCTTGATTCTCAGCCCGCGGACGTACGTGAAGCTGATACGATAGTGATACGGATAAAAAGTGATTAAGTCAGGAAATAGGTAGAGAAAATAGGCCCCCTCCAAAAAAGGACACGGGATAGTACTACGAAATAAGAATGTGCGAGCTACATCGCCAGAAGTGCGTAGGCTGCAAGCTCGTCTATACGACGCATGCAAAGCTCCCGGGCTGCGAGAGCGACGACCCGAACGCCATCTGCCGGCGTTCGCTGTGCGTGCATGTAGGAAACCCGAAGAAGCCGACCTGGTCTGAGTGCCCGGCGTGTCGGGATGATAGGGAGAAGCGCGAACAAGAAGAGGAGGAGGAACAAAATAGGTGGTGGGAGGAGCGGAGGGCGAGAAGACTAGAGGAGCAGAAGCAAGAAAGAGAGAGACAGAGACAGAATAATGAGGGGAGTCGAGGCGAGACTTCTGCTTCTAGAGAGTGAGATATAACCTAGGGAGGTAGAATATTTCAATGAGAATCGGGCTTGAATAGCAGTCACAGAAGTTCTTTGCGCCTTGCTGCGGCTCGAGTGATATGTAGTTCTTGATTGCTTGCTTATACGCTATGTCTTTTACTGTCCGTCGAAGGTAGGCTACTAACATTCCCCGGTGACATCGTGTGTCCCGACCTAGTAGAAGCGAGACCCGGGGGCCTAAGCAAGACGGATGAGAAGCCGTCGTTGTTGGGGACTAGTTCATGCCTAAGCTAGGTGACCGGTCCTAGCACAGACAACACATAGATAGGGTTGAGACACACGGTTCACCATCCCTAACGCAGCTTGACATGATTCGACCATAAATTCTGCATGGGGGACGGGGCTATGACAGATAGCACGTACCCTATCCGAGCGTCTCCTCGTCCTCCCCTCCCTCTACCCTCTGTAGTACGACAACGACCCAGACCGATGACAGCCGCTATCAGAGTAAAGTGGCTTCACCGAGTGACGTAGGCCCTTCTCACGTCGCAGATCTAGACGACATGTGACCTTGGCGAAGCGGTGTGTGGATGTAAGGTTTCCACCACGCGCAAGACTCATGCAGTGGTAGCAGCGGCCTTGCTCTTCTTCTTGGCCTTGCCCTTCCGCTTGCTCCTATCTCTGGGCTTGAGCGACGCCATGCCAAGCTTACACACGTCGGCGTATCTCTCGAAGAAGGCAGGGAGGGCGTCGGGCTCGACGACGGTCGACAGCTTGATCTTCTGCTTTGCCTTGCGGTCCTCCTTACCCTTGGCGTTGGTCACGCGGATGAGGATGGGTAGGGGCTGCGGGGGGTGTAGGTCTGGGATGACGGTCTCGTCGGCGGGTTCGGGGAGCGCTTGGTTGTAGGTTACTGCATAATCGTCGGCCTCGTTAGCTCTTTCCGGTCGCGTGCTAGCAATGAACGGACTGGAGCATACGTCTCTTCTGCGTCAATACGATAGATCCATGGTCTTTCCCTTTCCGCGAGTCGAAGAGCTCGACGAGCTTGGCGAAGAACTGGCGATGCGCAATGCTGGTTAGCAACGGCTTGTGAATAGATATATCATATATAGCGTGCATACCTCGTCGTTGCTCAAGGGGCTCATGGCGAAGGATTCGATCCCAGATATCCCTGGGGCTATCTATGTATGCAGTGGTGTACACGGCTTCTCAAGAGGTCGTATATGCATGGCAATTCTCCAGCAGGTAGCGCAGACAAGGCGGAAAACCGAATCCCACATTGGCGGGGTCTAAGTAAGTGTAGAGTCTCCATAATAAAGTTGGCTAGGTAGGTACACTAACACGTCTCCACCCAATACGTTGATCTGACCTACCGATAGAAACTGCTCAAATATTTAACAGGACTACCTACGCAAAGACTCGGGAATTTGAAATCTATCATATTTGTTCATGGCTATTACAATTCAGTATATTTTTTCAAGCTTGTACGTATCGTGCGCCGTTTTGTAGGTACCTAAATACTGTACACAACTTCACCTTTAAATGTGGGGCCATTGTACCATTAGTGAAAAAGTGAATTTTAAAAAAACCCATATAAGACCTTCAATGTTGCTCTCTTATCACCTACACCACTTACAACTCATACTACTTGGCGCATACGTGAAAAGATCGCATCATGAGTAGCCAAAAGACGATCTAATACGAAAAACCCTTGAAACTCTGCATTTGACCTATAAAGCTCCAAGATGCCTCCCGGCGGGAAGCGGAAGCTGTCGCTGCCATCATCTCTACTTCAAGAGCTTAATATTCAACAAGGAGGCCCCGGGCGTAACAAGCGCCAACGGTCGAGGAAGGACCAGAGAAAAGAGGCCCGTGTCCAAAAGAGACAGGCCAAGAGCTCGCAGTTTCGCCAAGCCACACGGCCAGCTCCTAAATCTGCTGCTGCTCGTCCCTCGAAATCCTCCCACCAGCACGAGGATAATGGACTGCCTTTCAGTAGTGATGACGAGCTCAGCGAGGGTGATTTTGATGTTGATGACGACGAGATAGGAGATGGGGCGATAGATTCTGACGAGGAAGAAGAGGAAGAAGAAGACGATGAGGAAGACGAGATCAACTCAAAACAGCCTAGCAAACCCAAAGTCTCCAAATCAGACAAGCTGAGGATAGCCGAGGACGAGAAAGAAATCGCGAAGCTTGAGAAGAAGCTTGGACTGAAAGGCAAGAAGAAACTGCCAAAGTCTTTCGATGAGGATGGTCTTGGTGGTCTATTGGATGGCCTGGACGGACTAGCGAGTGACGATGAGGGGGGTCCTCTGTCGAGGAGTAAACGCAAGGCGGAGGCCGATGAGTGGCTGGCGCAGAAGCGACGGAAAGCAGAGGCAGCTGCGGCAGCTGCTAGTACCGTTGCCAACGCTGCCAACGCTACCGATGATGACGAAAGCGTCGACGATTTGGATGAGGACGAATTAGAGGATGAAGATGAGAGCGACGATGATATGGGCATCTTCGACGGCGAAGAAGACAGTGAAGATGAAGAGGGCGAGAGTGGAGATGAAAACGACGAGTTTGAAGGCTTTTCTGAGGACGATGAAGAAGAGGAAGGGCAAGAAGAAAAAGAGCCAGTTCAGCCACAACGAGAGAACCCATACGTTGCTCCAACTACCAATGTTGCCAAATACGTCCCACCTTCGCTACGCAAGAAGTCTGGCTCGAATGATCAGGTGGAAGCTCACCTCCGGAGGCGCATTCAGGGTCTGATCAATCGGTTGACCAACGACAACATGACGGGTATTCTTAAGGATGTCACGGATCTGTACCAGACGAATCCAAGACAGCTCGTTACCTCTACCCTCGTCGACTTGATAATGGCGCTCGTTTGTTCTCCTGAGAAGCGACCTGATTCATTCTTCACTATGATTGCCGGGTTCATAGCTGCGATTCATAAATCCATGGGAGTGGCCATCAGTGCCCAGTTCATTCAGCAGCTCGTGGAAACACTGGAGAAGCGTACTACAGCAGCCTCGGGGGATCAGTCAGATGCTGGATCCAAGCATCTGGTCTCGTTGCTCGCTGAGCTGTACAACATGCAGGTGATCGGTTGCAATCTTATATTCGACTACGTTCGGTTGTTCCTGGATACCATGTCGGAACTCAACACAGAGCTCTTGCTTAGATTCATTCAGCTATGCGGGCCTTCTCTAAGGCGTGACGACCCGCGCGCACTACGGGATATCGTCGATCGCATAAAACCTAATACTACGAAGGATATGTCGGTCAGGACAAGGTTCATGATAGACGAGATGAAGAAGTTGCAGAGCAATAAGGCCAAAGCGGTCGCGAGGAACAAAGATCTCGCTGAACTGCGGACCCAGCTCAGGAAACGAATCGGCACGCTCAAGGGCAGTCACGACGTGCAGCCGCTTCGCGTCGGTCTCAAGGACATACGCGACTCGGAGACACAAGGTAAATGGTGGCTCGTGGGTGCCAGCTGGCTAGGGAGTCAGGAGAAAGGCAGCGCAGACAAAAGACGAGAAGACAACGAAGACGACGACGATGACCTGGCGGACGAGACCATCACCCAAGTGGATGACGACCTGGGTATTCCTGACTTATGGCAGCTGGCGCGGGAGCAGGGTTTCAACACGGAAGTCCGACAGCGCATCTTCGTGGCCCTACACGCGGCTATGGACTGCGAGGGCGCCGACCTCCTCGTGCAGAAGCTGCGGCTCAACAAGCACCAGCGGAAGGAGGTCGCCGAGGTGATCGTGCGCAGCGGCGAACGGCAGAATGTCTACAACCATTACTATGCGCTGCTGGCGGACAAGTTCAGCGGCGACAAGGAGATGAGGTTCCAGTTCCGTCGCTGTCTGACTATCCGCTTCAAGAATATGGGCGAGGATGTCGATACTGGGGACGCGGATGATGTGGATGACGACGATGAAGCCGCCGCCGGCGACGGAGATGTACGGTGGCTGTTTAATACGGCTAAGTTGTATGGCTTCCTAGTTGCCTGGCGAACCCTCTCGCTTGTGGACATCTTCAAGTATCGGAATCTGGCGGCCTTGCAGGAGAAAGCTCACGTGTTCACCGAGGTGCTACTACTTACGGTCCTTCAAGAGTGCAAGGGAGACAAATTGAAGGATGTGGTCAAGGGACTTAATGTTGACTTGGATGTGGGACGGGGTGTGCAGTATTTCCTTGAGCGCTATGTTCGTGCGTCGAAGCTTGTTGATGATAAGAAGGCGAAGAAGATTGTGCGGAAGCGCTGTGATGAGGTCCTGGAGGTGTTGAGGGCTTCTTTGGTTCTGGATGATCTTGAGTAGAGTTCACAGATAGGGCAGTGAGGAATGCTATAACTGTCATTTGGGGTACTGTTCGAGATTATAGTGTGCTTCTCGCGGTGATTGTGATTTATGCAAGTGAAGCTTGCCGTAACTCGTGGGTTTACGTGATGCTACTACAGTATCCTCTCAGAAGTAGAGGTATCCTAACGGAGTCGAGATTTGAATATGGAGTCTCTGGATAGGTAGTTAGAAGAGTGTCACGGCGGTACGTTTAACGTTAGTTACGGCGGCTATCTACTTCCATTCGGTAGGTCAGGAAATATCAGATGTGTCGTGAGTCAAGGTTGGGAGACATTGGTTACGAATAACCCGATCACTGGTCAACATAAAAAACACGAAGTATCTTATATGCTCGCTGGTTGTCGTAAGGCCCAGGGTTACGTAATAGTGTATCGTGTATATATATAGAATCAGTCCAGTCTACATAGGTGTGTTGGATACTTTCGCGCAAGAATAGGTGCTCAAAACATATATTTAGTTTACGTTGGGATAGACGGGTGTTGTAGCATCGTCTTTCATTGTCGTTGAAGTACACCCAGTGATCTATTCATTCTGGCATCTTACAAGTAGCATCATGAAGTGTGTTTATCACGAAATTGAGACTAGATATATCTTTATCTCATTCATTTCACGAGGTAGTCTGCATTGAATTTTTGCAATGTTTGGCATTGAGTGACTAGAGAAGCTACCCTGTAGGGGATAGACAGGGACTGATATGTCTACGTAGAACGCCCCGTTTCTTCTTGCGACGATAGGATGACAAGAAGAAAAATGGTATTCAGCTCCATTACGATCTGAATTAGTGATGAAAAGTCGTAAGACATGCTGTGTTTATATCGAGACTTTCATTGTGCCCGCCGGCTTGTATTCCTCGCTTGCGAAATAGATAGGTTAAAGTTTGAAGTGGACTTGTGACGTGCGCACGAGACAGAACTTACAACTTGTAAACGGAATCAATAACTACGTTCTTTTCATGTCAACCAGCTGAAGGAGATTAACAAAACTATCTATCCCCTGGCTTATTCAGGTGTTCTCTATGCTACCTATGGGAGCCCTACTCTCACGAAAACGAGTATGCAAATAACGATAGCATATGCAGCTATTCGGGTATATACAACAATGATAGATCCTTCCCGGGAACCTGTGGTTCATGCATCCCGTATCTACCCTTACGGTTATTTTCGGTGGTTATCCCCAGCAAATGGGAAACAGCGGGACCCATTCTTACGGCGAGTTTTAGCACCTGCGACTCGGATCCCCAAAATTTAACCATCGTCAAAGATAGCAAGCACGACAGCAATTATTCCAGTTCCATCTCCATCGCCCAACAACTAGCGATATTGTTCCCTCCATTCCCGGCGCGCGCGCGACACCGACACATCCATCCCAATTCGAGCGCTGCGCAATTGCTCTCCCGCGGCTCCGTTATCATCAATCACATACCTATCAGCCATGCTCGCCAGTCGTTTAATACCGCGGACTGCCGTCCGATCCTCCTTCCGCACCCGCACCTCGTACGCAACAAGCCTCACCTCACCGCGATGCATCGTCGTCGTCATCTACGGGTCTGCTAACATCTGTGCAGTCTGCCCACAGTCGTGTCTCCCGTGTCACGCTGGCGAAGAGGATATGCCAGCCAGGCAGGTATGCACTCTTGCTCTATCATCGGCGGTATTTCCGGTTTAGCGACAACTCACTGACATACGCCACGGCATTACAGAGGAGAATGATCTCGTAATTATTGGCGGCGGTGTAGCTGGATACGTCGCGGCTATCAAGGCTGGACAGGAGGGTCTAAAGGTGCGTCGTCATGCAATTCTTGACAAGTCCTACGATGACCCGATACCGGGCTTAGAGGGCTCAGAGGTCACGAAAAAATCATATTGCTGACAAGTCATTCTTATCGTAGGTTGCCTGTATCGAAAAGCGCGGTGCTCTCGGTGGCACTTGTCTAAATGTCGGCTGCATCCCCTCCAAGTCGCTCCTCAACAACTCCCACCTGTACCACCAGATCCTCCATGACACCAAGGGCCGCGGTATCGAGGTCGGTGATGTCAAGCTCGACCTCCAGGGCATGATGAAGGCAAAAGAAACGTCCGTCAACGGCTTGACTAAGGGTATCGAGTTTCTGTTCAAGAAGAACGGTGTTGAGTACATCAAGGGTACCGGATCCTTCGTCAACGAGCACGAGATCAAGGTTGCCCTGAACGAGGGTGGCGAGACTAGCGTCAAGGGCAAAAACATCATCATTGCCACTGGTAGTGAGGCTACGCCATTCCCCGGCCTTGAGATCGACGAGAAGCGCGTCATCACAAGCACCGGCGCCCTCTCCCTCGAGAAAGTCCCTGAGAAGATGATCGTTATTGGTGGTGGTATCATTGGTCTGGAAATGGGTTCCGTATGGTCTAGACTGGGCGCCAAGGTCACCGTGGTTGAGTTCCTCGACCAGATCGGTGGCCCGGGCATGGACGCCGAGATCTCCAAGCAGGCCCTTAAGCTACTTAAGAAGCAGGGTGTTGACTTCAAGCTTGGCACCAAGGTTGTCAGTGGTGACCAGAGTGGCGAGGTCGTTAAGCTTGAGGTCGACTCCGCTAAAGGTGGCAAGCCTGAGACGGTAAGCTTGTCCCCATCTGCCAAAGTCTCCTCCCCACAACGATATCCATGTCTGATATAAACTTCAAACAGCTCGATGCCGATGTTGTCCTCGTTGCTATTGGCCGACGCCCCTACACCAGCGGTCTTGGCCTCGAGAACGCTGGTCTAGAGGTTGATGAGCGTGGTCGCGTTGTGATCGACTCCGAGTACCGCACCAAGGCTTCTCACATCCGTTGCATTGGTGACGTTACCTTCGGCCCCATGCTGGCCCACAAGGCCGAGGAGGAGGCCGTGGCTGCTATTGAGTATATCAAGAAGGGCTATGGGCACGTTAACTACGGTGTGATCCCCTCGGTCATGTACACCCACCCCGAAGTAGCCTGGGTGGGCCAGAACGAGCAGGAGCTCAAGCAGCAGAAGATCCCCTACAAGGTCGGCACTTTCCCCTTTAGCGCCAACTCGCGTGCTAAGACCAACCTGGATACGGACGGCATGGTCAAGATGTTGGCGGATCCCGAGACGGACAGACTCCTGGGGTGCCACATCATCGGGCCCAATGCGGGTGAGATGATTGCCGAGGCTACCCTGGCACTCGAGTATGGCGCGTCGACTGAGGACATTGCTCGCACGTGCCACGCCCACCCGACATTGGCGGAGGCGTTCAAGGAGGCGGCCATGGCGACATATTCCAAGGCGATCCACTTCTAATCACCCATGTAGATATAAAGACGGGACAGCGGGTTACGGCAACTTAAGAGGTCAGGGCTAGCATCGGTGTCAAGGTGTACATTATTACAGCATGAGAACAAGAAACGTGAGGCTCTTTGAAAGTTTACCACCGCGAGACCCGTTACACGAGACTAGTTGGCTTATTGGATGTCTTCTTTCACAGCCTCCCGGCACATGGTATACCAATCTACGGGGAGCTATGTGGAGGGCGTGGGCGCCCAAATATTCCGAAGGCAGGGGACGTTGGCCTCGCACGTGGCAGGACCCGTAATGTTCCTGATATATTTTAGGATTTAATGGCTGTCATGCACTGTTTCGTATATGGTATATAAATAACGCTTTTTGTATGAGCTAGCTATAGAGATTATGAGAATAGAATGAGACTGTCTTAGCCAAGGCTACACGTAAGCATGGTATTACCGTGATAGGATGGATTGTTCGAGAAGACCATCAGATCTTAATCTGTTCACTACTATGTAGTGGTGGTGGTTGAATTTACCTCAGCAGTAGCTGAAAAACCAGATCTGTGTAGTCTAGGCCGTTGGATCATGGGAATGGGCTTAATGACCTGCAGCTGGATGTGGCTGATTCGGCATTGGACCAATAGCGCAAATTGAGGCTTGGAGCTTGTTTGGTAAGGCTTGCCCTTCCCTTTCCGGCCAGTCCGATCGGTCCGGACTCCCCAGCTGAAACTCAGCCCTGGTTTTTGGGTTTGGAAAAAAGACTTGACATGACATGATATGTTTTGCGTATATACTTAGATGCTATGGGATTCCCGTCCCGTCTTAATCATGACTAGAGTAGCATGCGGATAAGATGAAGGAATTGAGATGAATCTCCGTCTTTACATACACTTACATGATACGATCGAGGAATTAAGATGAGTTTCTTTCCATACTTACTGCATAATACGATTACTCAGTAGATCGATCTACTGATCATCTTGAAGCGATCAAGCCAAATGATTTCCATCGTTCGGGCCTGAAATCCGACGGGACGTGAATGGCCTTAACCGGTGACCAGCTGGAGCTACATCTTGGTTTTGTTTCTGCGATATGATGTATTTGACGGCAGGCTTACTATACTACAGCGGCCGTGCTGAATGCTCTATACGGTAGGTTGATAAATAGAGGTTGGAGTTATCTTCTTAGTTAGCAACTTCAGGCCGTGTTTCGTTGTAGTAAGTGCGGTGTAGATACTAGATAGGCTGTTACTTTTCTGGGCGAAAATAGACGAGAGGTACCGGCGGTCTTGACTCCAACTTACCTAAACCGCCTCCTTTAATTATCGAAGAATTTTGGCCGCGGATTTCAGGCCAAGCCTCGGTACCTAGCGCAGACTAGAAACGTTCCCTGCAGAGAAGACGGGCTAACGAGTCGAAAAAAGATGATGACTGTGCCAGCATCGCTGCCAAGACCCTTAGTGTACGAGTGCATGCGGTCGTACTGTACCGATACTTGCACATATGCGCTGCGGAGAGCAAGTACATGGTAGCAAGCAGATGCTGTCCAACCGAACCGACCCGACCCGACCGTTCCATACATAACACCATTAACGATACGCATACGCACAACGCCACATGCTTGGTCGAAATAGGATATTGGTGAACTTCTTAACTAGGGCTGGGCGCAAAATGACGCAAATAGGAGCGCCCGTTTGTGCACTACTGTAGGCGAACCATGTGTTGCTCGTTTGGTAGCAATGGCGGTCTATCTATTGCGTCCTGTTACAGTCGATAGTCTTGTGACGAGCTGTGACGGGCAGCAGAAGATACGACGGTGAGAATTGGAATGGGTTATGGTAGGTAAGTAATGATAAGGATGAGGAGGCAGAGGAGGAGGAGCTGCTCTCACATGGTCTCTCGACCTGTTGTGTTTTCACGTGTCACTGGACAAAAGATTGCCAACAGTCATCAGCAAGCAGGATATAGGTGGTATTCTATTCTGGAAGTGATTTCCAAAAACGGCAGCTGGGACTGTTTTGGTTTTGGGTTTCTGCTGTGAGGTGCTTGTTGGTACATAGGTACAGTACTACATGGCGTACTAAGCCTATTAGTATGGCGTGTTTCGCATTGGGCAATTGCCGATCTCGATTAGGTCTCGATTATGGCTTGATTTGACGATAGGGAAAAAGGAAAAAAAGAAAAACCAAAGGGACGTGCACCATAACGGGCAACGGACAACGGACAGCGGGCGATAGTTAGACGACGGGCTAGTCGGCTCGGAGTTTGTGGCGTTACAGACCGCCGTCTAGCTCGGACTCAGCTCTTCATCTTAGGAGCGAGTGGCGAGCGACGAGCCGTTGCAGAACACACACGAGCGTAGCAGCTATGACAGCTACTGTATGTACCGTCCCTCAGCTGGCCCTCTCAGTGGTGTTAGTGAAAAGTACGTACTGCACAATCTACTAATAAAGCTTAAGCTTAAGTCGATACCACCCAATACACATGCATTAGTGCTACCATCCTTCGGCTCATCCTGCATACCGTGCTTGATCACTGTGCCCACGTAATTCCCCTAATACCGAGTACGTCCAGTCGACTTCAGCTGCTACCATAGTACATCAGACAGTGGTACGAGCCCATGTAGTGTAAGGCGAGCTGCCCACCTCCCCTTTTACTCATCACGTTAGCGCCCTGGCGTTTATTTTGTGCCACCCTGAGTAAAATACGTACAATAACTCTGCTATCCGCTCCCAAGATGCAATGTACTGCGGTGGAGAGAGGAGCCTCTTTTTTTCTTCACGAGCCTTGCATCTCGCGACTACTACGATTAACTATACAGGCTATTCTCTCTTTCCAAATAGCTAAATACTACGTATAGGTATTTGCTATACTACTCACTGCTTACAGTATCACCGATCATCTGGCAGATGCGGTTCCTTTGCCTACTCGTGCATGCATACAGACGAGACGATAGCGTAACATGCCATGTGGCTTAGACGATATACATACATACACTTCGAGACGAGACGGCCGAGGTCAGGTAAGCTGATGGCTGGCACATGCTGTTGTTATCACTAGTTATCACTATCACCACGCAGACGAGACATGCGCGCTGCCGGCCTCGATGCAGCCACCAGAACAGCGCCACAGAACCAGTACGACATAAATTTAGGAACGGCCGGGAAAACAAAGGTTCTGTGTGTCGTCGGGCGCTTTTGGTCTTGCCGGCGGCAACGACGGAGCTACGTGGCAGGCATCGAGTAACGCAAGAGAGACACTTGATCTCCAATAAACCTGCATGTCTGGCGTCACCTGCCTATAGCATTGATCTTAGGGATTACCAAGAGCTCGAAGCTCACCTGCTGCATTCATATTGTTAATCTCGCTACCCGTGGGCTCTCATCTCTGTTACCTACATATTAGTTGTAGTAATTCTGCCACGGTGTTTTTATTATATGTACGGATACTGTCAACCCACACACATAACTAATAGCAGCACACTACCACTGGTAAGTCTGGTATGGGCAGGGAAGTTCGGCAGTCGTAGTCGGCTTAGTCTGGCCGATTTCTCAGAAAATGCATCGAATGGGCAGAGAATGAGGCATGATTGGCTTCCTCATCTCCTACTTGTATTGCACGATTAGCGTATGGTGTATTATCGCGTTTATTATTAGTACACACTAGTCTAGGCAGAACGTCAGCAAGTCGATCGCCTAGACGCGGAAAAACCCATGTGTTGATCGCAAGTCGTTCCCCGTCTTGCTAGTGACGGGAGTTTGTTCGGACCTGTCGTCATCCCTCGTGGTCAAAAACCTCGTCTTGTGGCCTTGCTACGGGGTAACATTTTCGATCTGTAGGCAGCACAGGGAGGATAACTGGATATTGGACCCTATCAAGTGTGGTAGTAACCGGCCGAGGAATGAAACCACCCATGGTCGAACCATATCTGCTATCTATCCTACGAATGGCGTTACCATGTCTGTCTTACTAGCAAACCACCCGTTTAGACGGCCGAGGCAGAAAGAACCACAAGCCTCAAGACGCCACAACTGGAATATTCCATACGAGGATTGCAGATGCCAGAAGCGATCCCTTTGGTCCAGATTCGTGGAGCCATGTCCGTTCACGCGTGCGACACCCACTTTACGACACGTGCGAGGTGCGTGAGCTTCTTTTTTCTGATACAGAACCGGGCCCGAATGCGTGGTCCCTCTCTTCCTCCCGATCCCTTGCTGTCCCCGCCATCGCTGGGGCGAATTATCCTAGCATGCAGATTAAGATAAAGAATAGAGATGTCGAGGGCGAGGGCAGGGAGTAGGTGTGGATATCATGCAGGCGTCGTGAAGAGCTTCTGGCGGGGACCCTTCAGACCTACTTATAACTGGTATCTGAGGCACTAATGGTTATCGGAAACACCGCAAAAGGGAAGTGGGTGTTTGTTGAAGAATACTACGTATGCGCCCAGACATGAATAACACAACGGGAGGCGGGATTCTTATCAGAAGCCGCCTAGTCCATTTGGTGGTCTGAGTTCTGCCCGTGTATGTACATAGCTAGATAACAACATATGGACGGATTTGTAAGTATTAGTACATGACTATGGGCATCATATTGGCGGTGGGAGGAATATGCCGTGTAGTACAATAGTAGTTGTTGAGGACTGCGGAATAAAGTGATGATATTGGTTGTTCTTGATCAGGAACAACCGGAACTCGAAAGGCTCCATAGGACATTATTGGCTATTAAGTGCTCTAACTTCTGTAGTACAAAACTAGTAGTGTATGGTATAGATCATGTCTGATATCGTCAACACAGGCAGCGAGAACGAGAGATACGGTCGAGGTATGGGGACAGTATGATTCGCGAGATGATCACACTGTATCGAATCCGGGGGGAAAGCAAGCTGCGCCAACAAGCGTTTCTATTCTTATACGCCTCGTACCGGTACTTTCGATCACGCCAAACTCTGCCTAGTAAGGCGAGCACCGCTACATACTGGCTGCCCATCCTTTAACGAAGCCATCATTTTAAGCTTATTATGACTTGGTCCGAGTGGTGACCAACAGCAATGCCGAGTGCCCTCGTCTACATTATAGGCCCGTTCTTAAGCCACTTTCCAAGAGAGATCGACGCTATATCAACATTATCAACATTATTACTCCGTTGCACAACCCGCTTTGGTTCTGTCTTGGTCTCTACTAAGTGTATCATGAATATTATAGCTTCATTTGACCATCAATCAATCATGGGCTGCACGGTACTTCGCTACTGCTACTGCTGCTTACACGACAGTGGGAAAAAGTGGAATCAGCAGCGCGTGGCAGGAAAACTAAGAACAGAACCCTCGCATACATCGGCTCCTTGGCGGCACAATAAGCCTCGTGTCGTCTCCCTTCAAAATATGTCAGCGACTCCCGGCCCATTCCAAATAATCAAACTAACCCACCGTAAAATTTGGCCGTCATCCAGTCAGCTCGCCTCCCACGGCCGCTGAGGGGCCTATACCGCCACTGTCCATACTGTATCCAGTATCGATGACCCTGTCTGGCTTCTGTCTGGGTCTGTCTGGGTCTCTAACGTCCTTGGACTAACCTGCATAGTGCCCCGAACAGGATCCCCAGCCTGTACCCGCTCTGTGATTGGATTCTGACCCAGGGGTATTTTCCCTCAGACCCAGAACCATGTGGTTCTTGCTTGTCGCGCCTTACGGGCGAGGACGAGAATCCGTTGTATTGTTACTAGTTCTTCCTGGGATGCTAAAATCGAAACAATGTACGAGTGTACCTACGTGGTCTGGTCTGGCAGAGGTAAGTACACTACTCAGCTGGCCCACCGGCCTAGTCGTCCAGACGTGACCTGCATGCTATACTGTACTACAGGGTGAGGGAGGGAGTGGAACACCCAACCCGTCTTCCTCTCTATCCGGAGTTCGCGTCAAGAGCCGCTGGGGCTGGGCGTACCGGGTTCTGTCTATTGTGTATCTATATATTATATGAGTCCCTAGGCCCCCTTGGTATCCGATTTCGATCTCAGTAGCCGTGGTGTTTTCTTTACTTCACTTTCTTTTCTTTACGCTTCATTTCTATATTCTTCCTTTTATAAGAGCTTATTACTTGATACATTCGTTCGTATCAGTCTTGAGGCCTCGACCCGATTTTTTTCAACTGGGACTCAGACGACTTTTCGAGGCAGAGAAGGAAGTTGGTGAATAAGAGCAGACGCCGTTAAGGAAAGAGGAAAAAGAGAACATATACAAGATGGGTTACGTACGGACCATCGCAGGCAACCGCCTGATTCCCAATGTCGTTGATGAGGCAGCCCGCGACAACCCGGATCGCGTCGTCTATACTATTCCCCACTTGACCGACGAGGGAGACAGCTTCGAGGACATCACAGCTCTACGTTTCGCCAATGCCGTTAACCGGGCATGCCGCTGGATCGAGGGTGTTCTGGGCAAGGGCAAGAACTTCGAGGCTATTGGCTATATTGGACCTCGTACGTTTTTCCGTGATGAAAAAGACTATTGGATCTTGTTCTAAGTGTTGTGTTACCAGACAACTTGACATACCCCATATTGGTGCTGGCCTGCATCAAGACCGGTTACAAGGTATGTGTTTCTGAATCTTAACGTGAGAAGTGGTTATACTAACTCCGCATTCAGGCTCTTCTTGTATCACCGAGGAACAGCTTGGAGGGTGCCTTGGCTGTTGTTGACAGGACAGAATGCCGAATCTGGGCCAAATCAACCGACAACAATGAACTGGTTAACCAGGTCCTCGACAAGAGGCCGATGGAAGTCCTACAGACACCGACCCTTGAAGAGTTGTTAGATCCTCGTCCCGTCGCCAAGTACCCTTATACCAAGACCTGGGAACAGGCCAACTTGGATCCCCTTGCCGTTCTTCACACATCCGGCTCAACTGGTCTGCCTAAGCCTATTGTTATGCGCCTGGGCACGATCGCTAGCGGTGACGCTATCAGAGAGATCGCTCTTGAGGAGGGTGAAGAAATCACTCCCTCATGGGCGTCTGGCGATCTCGTTTTCAACCCCTTCCCTTGGTTCCATGTGAGTGACTGAAAGCAAATTATCCTTTTTCATTATGGGTTACTAATAAATGAGATTTAGGCTGCTAGTCTCATGGTCAAGCTTGGTTTGAACTTCTGGCTGGGCTCTACCGTCGTTACGGAGCCCACCAATGGAATTATTAGCGCCGACACAATCGACCGCATTATTTCTAACCTCCCCGTCAAGGCCTTTTTTATCCCCCCATCGATTGTTGAGGAACTGGCCAAGACACCCGTCACTTTGAACAAGCTGGCGGCTTGCAAATACATCATCACTGGAGGAGGCTCACTCTCTTCTCAACTTGGTGACATTGTGAACAATGTCGTCCCCGTGCGCAACGTGTACGGTTCAACCGAAGGCGGTATCTGGGCCATGGTAGCCCCCCAGAAGGGCAAGGACTGGAGGACCTTCAAGTTCCCCCCTGAGTTGGGTACTGAACTGCGTGAGGTCACTCCCGGCTTATACGAGTTGTTCTTCGTCAAGAAGCTCCAGTACAAGCGCTGGCAGGGTCTTTTCTACACCTTCCCCGAGGATACCGAATACTCCACCAAGGATCTCTTCGCACCACACCCCACTGAGCCTGGCCGATGGCTCTGTGTCGGCCGTGCTGACGACGTCGTTGTCTTGTCCAACGGCGAGAAGGTTCAGCCCGTCGATATCGAGGCTTGCATTTCCTCTCACCCTGCTGTTCAGTCTGCTCTTGTAGTTGGCAACAGGAGATTCCACGCCGCCGTCCTCTTGGAGCTCCGTGGTACGCCTCCGGCGACCAAGGAAGGCCTGGAGTCCTTGCTCGACAAGATCTACGCTGAAGTCGTCGAGAAGGCCAACGCCGCTTCTCCAACCCATGCCCGCATCTTCCGATCCAACATGATGCTTACAGTTCCTGGCAAGCCCTTCCTGCGCACAGATAAGGGAACCGTCAAGCGTCCTGCTATGCTCCGATCGTATGAGAAGGAGATCGACGAGTTCTACGAGGCACTCGAAGCTGAGGAGGCCAAGGCCTTGTCAGGTGACATGGATACTAGCTCGCCTCTGGCTATTGCCAACAGTCTGCGCAATATCATCAGCGTCTTGTTGAAGAAGGAGCTAAACGACGATGACAACCTGTTTGCCGTCGGTTTCGATTCACTCCTTGTATTCCAGATTCTGGGTAGTCTACGCACAGCTGCTGAGCGTGCTAACGCCGATGTGACTCTTGCTCCGGCTCTCATCTATGGAAACCCCACCCTCGAGAAGCTTTCTCAGGCTTTCTACTCCGCGCTGCACTCTGATGCCACCAGTGACGACCTTGCCGCCAACACCTACAAGCAGGCCGAGGATATGATCGCCAAGTACACTCGCGATCTGCCCATTGATGGAGACACCGTTGTTGTCACTGGTACTACCGGCTCCCTGGGCACTTACTTGCTTGACACACTGATCAGAAACCCGGCTGTCAAGCGCGTCTACTGCTTCAACAGATCTGCCGATGCGGAGGAGAGGCAACGCGCCGGTTTCAAGACTAAGGGTTTGACTGAGATCTGGCCCGCGAAGAAGGTCCAGTTCCTCACTGCCGATCTGTCCAAGCCTGACTTCGGTCTTGGCCAGGGCAAATATGATGTCCTTCTCAAGGGTGTCACCAAGATCATCCACAACCAGTGGCCCGTCAACTTCAACTTGGATCTCTCCTCTTTCGAGCCCCACATCCGAGGTATCCGCCACCTTGTGGACTTCTGCAAGAAGAGCCGACACGGCTCCGCCGTCTTTTTCATCTCGTCCGTGGGTAGTATCACCAAGTGGGCTGACGACTCGCCCGTCCCCGAGAAGCCCATTCACGATCTCTCCATCGCCGGCACTCAAGGCTACAGTTTGTCTAAGCTGATGGCTGAGATGGTTCTCGAGCAAGCCGTCAAGGTCTCTGGCGTCGATGCCTCTATCTGCCGTGTGGGCCAGATTGCCGGCCCCGTCAACACTGGCGACAAGGGCGAGTGGAACAAGCAGGAATGGTTCCCTACCATCGTCGAGTCATCCAAGTATCTTAAGATGCTGCCTTCCAACCTCGGCACGCTAGACCGCGTCGAGTGGGTGCCCGTCGACCTGTTGGCGGACATCGTCACTGAGCTCGCGGGCGTTGGTGCTAAGAAGCCTGCGTTCGAAGAGGACGACGACGAGCTTAAGGTCTACCACGCCGTCAACCCCAAGCTCAGCTACTGGCAGGTCATCGCCCCCACCATCCTCGAGAAGATGCCCGCGGGCACGAAATCCGTCTCCTGGAACGAGTGGGTGAAGGCCCTCAAGGACGCCGGTCGCACCGCCACGGCTAAGGAACTTCCCGGCCTGAAGCTGCTCGACTTCTACGAGGGCCTCATCCCTCCCCCGGGGTCCAAGATCACACCCTTCAACCTCGAGACGGGCGTCTCGATGCGCAAGAGCGAGACCCTGCGGAAGTTAAAACCAGTCAGCAACGACTGGGTGGAGCTGTGGCTCAAGCAGTGGAAGTTTTAAAGAAAGCGAAACGATCCAAAACAGTTAAAGAGAAAAAAGCTTTTTTTGAAATGTTCATATATATATCATTAATATCTCCCCTGCATTACGGGCACAAGACAAGGAAAGAAGGCAATCCTTTATTTATTAAGATACCCCATTAGGATGTTGACGTGGTGAAGAAGCAAAAAGATAGCAGCGTTGGTCGACCTTACAACTCGCAGAGAAGAAAGAAGAAGAAGAAGAAGAAAAGAAACACCTCCCTTTTGTAACCCAAGCGTTCTCCTCCATCCATTCATCCCGGGCCACGGGCTCTGTTCGGATTATTTTTAGTCCTCACGAAGCAGGATATTGTCGATATACTTTGAAGCGTATATAGCAGGAACATGGGACATGACTTGGACTTTTTGCATTGCGATACCTTTACTTTCTCACCCTTTTATTTTGTTGGCTTCACCTTTTGATGGTGCCGCGGCGCGGAAGAAGAATCGGAGAAAGAGAGGAGTTTGAAAGGCCACACGCTGCAGGGAGAGATTTGTTTTCTTTAATACTTTCGACAGTATTCTCTGTAAGATTCGTTTTGTATATAATTCAGATCTCTGTCTAGAACATAGAGGCGTTTTGATGGGTTTTAGGGCTCACCTCGTTTCGAGGCGTTTGAATATACATTTTTCACAATGATCATTGTCTATTATTGTCTTTACTGAGTGTGTGCTATACTTGTTAGAATGAGCTGGCATTCAAGATATGTGTCTGGCTTTCAGTTGTTGTAGACGGGGATCTGAAGTCTTGGCCTTGCCTGACAAGAACGTGTTTCACACACCGCTCTCGCATACCTTTGCGTCCGAGCATCTAACACTGGCTGATTTCTCATTCTCAACAACGACTCCCAGGACCTGTTAGCCATTCGGACAGTCATTCCAGCGACCATGAATTCTAAATTGTACTTACTCTAGGATCAGATGACTTCGGAAACTTTACTGCTCCTTTTCCACATTGGACATGGCAATAAATCACAAAATGAAGAGTACGATAAGGTTGATCGATAACGGTTCTCGCAGTTGATGCTAGACTAGGTATAATTTTCAAAACACTATTTTCCTACTAACTGGACTCAACCTTCTCCGCCGCCTCAAGGGCCCTTGCGAAGATCTCTCCCAAGTTGTCCTCCAACCCGACGCTGATCCGAATGAGATTCGGGTCGACGCCGAAACTGGCCGCCCAGTCCAACTCCTGGTAGTGGGCCAATATGACATATGGCGACGTCAGGGTGAAGTTGGTGCCGAGGCTCGGGCCCTTGGCCGTCTCGAGGGCATCGTAGAAGGCGACGGTGTGGGCCTTGGTCTTCAGGGTGCACGAGAGCAGGCCGCCGTAGCCGCCATTCGGCAGGCGGCGCGCCTCGTAGTTGGGCCGGGACTCGTTGTATTTGGGATAATACACCTTGGTGACGAGCGGGTGCGCCTCCAGCGCGTCGCAGATGACCTCGGCGTTCGCGTTGACGCGGTCTATCCGCGTGATGAAGTCCCGACTGTTCCGCTCCATGAAGACGACGTCCTCGGCCCAGTACGAGGCGTCCTCGTAGACGTCGACCATGGCGCTCTTCAGGGCCCCGTAGTACTGCGACCCCGGGTTCAGGATGATGCTCCCGCCCATGACGTTGCAGTCGCCCGAGAAGATCTTGGTTAGACTGCTCACTACCACGTCGGCGAGAGGGAGAACATTCACGTTGACGAAGTTGCCTATCGTCTCGTCGACCACGACGGCGAAGTCGTACGTGTCCGCTAGCTGCCGCATGCGCGCCAGGTCGGGGCACGTCAGGAGCGGGTTCCCGGGAAACTCGCAGAACAGGGCGAGGAACTTCTCGCCGGCGCGCAGGCGCGCCTCGAAGTTGTCGAGGTCGGCCGCCGACCCGTGGCCGTAGAAGATGGCGCCCGGGCCGAACTTCTGCAGGATCTTGAGGGTGTCGACGTAAGGGAAGCCGAAGTTGATGCTCTTTTCGGGCGGGCGCGTCTTGAGAAGGGCCTGGTGCGTCGTGAAGATGGCGTTCATCCCACACGGCGTCAGGTAAATGTCGTGCTCCTGCAGGTTCGAGACGCCGCGCGCGTTGGACTCCATGACGGGCAGTGACTTGCTGGCTAGGTCTAGGTCCGTGGTCAGCACGCCGGCGATGCGGCGCCGGATGGCCGATTTGGCATTCTCCACGAGCGAGACGTCGAGGTTTCGCCCGTAGCGCTCTTCCAGGAAGCGCGAGCTCTCGATGCTGTCGGCCTCCTCTTCGGGCGGCGGGCTCGGTCTGCCGTTCGTGGCTTGCCCGTTGGTGGGGGTCTCTATTCCGTCGATGGATGCGCCTCGTTGGTACCGCTTGGGCCCTCGGCGCAGCTTCTGCTGTTGCGGGGAGCGCGGCGGGGACGAGCGGTTGCCGAGGACCAGGAGGCCGTCCTTAAGCAGGCCATGGCAGAATTCGGCTCGTCGGCTCGATACGCCATCGCCGGAGTGTTGCCAGTACTGCTTCGCTATGGGAAAGATGTCCTGTGGGAAGATGACTGCCGAGATGGAGGGGGAGAGAGACCTCAGCGGCTGGGCGAACTCCTTTGTAGGGTCCAATACGAGACTCAAGATGGACACATCCACAGGGGAAGGCTGCTCGGCCTTGTCCCGTATGAAGTCGGCGCATCTCTGCGCGGCCCTCCTCGTGGGGAACAGCATGGCTGACTGGCCGGGACGACCGTGCCTGGCCACTATATCGGCACCCAGCGCCTGGATGGCCTTGTGAATGAAGAACCGCGGGTAGCCCGTGATCATGGTGCCCAGCACCCATTGCTCACCCTCCTCGTACCCAACGTTGGCTTTCCATGTTGGCAGGGAGACACTGACGGCCTGCGAGATTGTCAATGTCAATCGATGATGGGGGTGGTCGGGCATGGGGACTCACGTGAGCTGTATTGGGGGGAATCGAGTCTCCCAGGTCAATGGACGTCATTTTCTTATTGGTATTTGCGGCTAAGGATGTTTTTTCTGCTTCTTTATTTCGTATCGATATACTTGTGCAGTGCTAATTTCTATAACTGTTTTATCGCCCTGTCGTCTGGCGTTCCGTTCGGTTTGTACTTTCAATAAGAGGGTATCTAGATATGCTTAGGATTTAAGGGAGGACGTCGTATATAGGGTAGGAGAAATAAGGGAGGATCGTGGACAGGTAGTTGCAAATAAATTGGGTCTGTTGTCTGTTGCCGCGATCGGAGGTAAAAAGGCTTCCTTCCAATAGATTCCTCTTTTTCCTTTCAATCGAGCCGCTTTTGTCTATATACCACTACCAATTAAAAAATGTTCAATTCTATCAAAATGGGAAGTAATACCATATCTCATATTAAAGTTAACTAAATATGCTTACACAAGACATGAGTAGACAGCTGAAAACTATAACTTTGTACAACTTTGCTAGTTTTTTCTTGTGAATATAAGTTCCCCATTATGTCATCGTTGTCGCATAACGTCAAACTCGCAAACTACACTCTCACCACTCAAACTCATCACTGCAAATGATTTCTACTCGTAGTAAGTTCGAATGGCCTTTCTTAGGGACGTCAACAAATGCCGTGTGAGAATGAATACTCCGACGCTAGGTAACCCACTGCTTCTCGTGTGTGACTCAGCTGAGTGACGCGTTACTGTGACTCATTGAGATGCAACACAACTTGCTACATAGAGACTGGATGCGCAAATGCGAATAAGAAAATGGATTACATCCAGCTACCCAGCTTTCTTGGCCTGGCCGTGATCGTGTTCTTGTTCTTTTCTTCGCGCGTGGGCAGTTTTGCATTGTGTTTGCTTCATATGCCTGCTCAACTATTTATGTAATTATACATATGCTAAGTAAGATACTAGAACGAAATTTGGTATTAAGAGAGAAACTTATGAGCATATTAGATCCATGGGTGATCAAAGGCGACTTTTACGTGAGAACGTTGTTATTATGTTGCTTATGCTAGAATGCTAATTTCCTTCGTGTCGGACGGTGTGTGTGACTCGTCTCTTTCATGCAGTTTGAAATTTCCCCATTGGAAAACATACCGAGGCGAATTTACCATCGAATTCAAGCCCACCGGAACCGAAAGAGGTTTCTCATATCAATAGTATTTCTGTTCCAATTCCGTAACCGAGGGTCTCGAGTGTGGGGGTCAGGCTATCGTGAGGGGTGAAATATTCATCGAACCTCCAAAACGACGTCATCTACCACTATCAACCATAAGTCATCAATCTCCAATTGTAACACTCCTAGTTACCGAAACGGGGATTTAATAAGCCATGATACTAGAAAACGTTGTTTCTGATGCTCGAGATCATGCAGCGCCACGATGGGACATAGAGGTGCGGGATGGATACGCCCATAGCATCCGACCATCCGGGGCCAGCTCCGAGACACCACCTCAACTCCTCCTGCCTCCGCTCTGTCATCCTCACATCCACCTAGATAAGGCGTATATCCTAACATGTAACAATCAGAGCTCGCCACAGCATCCCGACTACTCAGATTTATGTCCTACTTCAGGCTCCTTTGACGAGGCCCTGGCAAACACGTCGCGGGCCAAGGAGCGTTATACTCCGGAGGATTTATATCTCCGCGGCTCACAGTTACTAGCTACTAGCTATACCCAAGGTGTGACATCTATGCGAGCCTTTGTTGAGTTGGACCACGTAACGGGCACTTTACCGTTGACTACCGCCATTCGTCTCAAGAAGGACTTCCGCCATCTGCTGGAACTTCAGATCTGTGCGTTCGCCCAAGACCCCATCTGCTCGACCGCCCATGGCGACGAAAATAGATCTATCATCGAACGTGCGCTCGTCGAATTTCCAAGCTCAATTGAGGCGCTTGGCACCACGCCGTACGTCGAGACATCAAGAGATGCTTCGCTCTTGAATATCGAATGGGCTATTACGACAGCGCTGAAGCACGGTCTGCACCTCGATTTTCACTTGGATTACACGCTCAATCCGCCATCATCTTCGCCCTCCCAAAAGCCGCTAGTTTATTCCGTGCTTGACCTCCTCGGTAAACACAGATGGGCGCAGATTGCTAACAGGACCAAGACGATCGTGCTCGGCCATTGCACTCAGCTGAGTATACTCGACAATGCCGAACGTAAAGTGTTAGCCGAGGCTGTCAGAGCTAGCAAGCTTCCTATCCACTTCGTTGGTTTGCCAACGAGTGATCTATTCATGATGGGGCGGCCGAGCCGTAACTCAACATCAAGTCATAATCGTCCGCGAGGAACAATCCACGTTCCTTCTATGATAACAGGGCTTGGCTTATCTGCTTGTCTTGGGGTGAACAATGTCGGGAATGCTTTCACGCCCTACGGCACCGGTGATCCACTACAGCTTGCCTCTTGGGCTGTAGGGATCTACCAAGTCGGGACCGCAAGGGAAGCGGAGCTGCTCTACGAGTGCGTGAGCACTGGAGCAAGACAAGCTATCGGTCTGGATGGTGGTAAGCTATGGGGGCCAATTGACGAGGGTCATGAGCTACGTGGAATGTTGTTACTCAAGAACGAGCGAATAATGGAGCTTCCAGGTGCCCTTGGCTCGTCCATGGTTGTGACCGCAAGACAGCGCCTAAGCCTCCAAGATATTGTTTGGGACCCGCCAGAGAACAGTTTGCGATCTATTTTGAGATAAGGACCGCAGTTTCGTGTCCGAAGTCTTGAATCGATGTGTCTGGCACTTAACCTGATTTCAAAAGGGAAGTGCTGGGTCATGCTCAAGAGCCATTTGGAAGTATTTCTCCGGCATCATTGAATGATTGTCGACGAGTATGTGGTTACCTCACATGACGCAGCAGTGCAAACTGTCATGAGCCGGTCCGAAAATCTCTTGGTTTCGTTCGCGCTCATTCGCGCGTATCTTTTCCTTGACCTCTTTCGGGAAATACTTCCGCAAGAATGCGGCACGTTCAGCGTCGAAGTTTTCTAGACCTGCTAACATTATGGTATCTGATCGGCAAAGAGGGCAGTGTCTTTCGTTCTTTCGCGACATTTTCACGAGACATCGGCTGCAAAATACATGCTGACAGTGCAGCCTGACGGGCCAGTAAGCGATGGCAAAGCAGATGGGACAAAGATAGTCGTCTAACTGCGGCACGACGGAAATAAGTTCGGTTGACACTTTGGTATCAAGCGTTAGCGTTGGCATCATAAATGAGATTTGCGAAAGAAAAGTTTTCCCCATCTTTCTGCTTTACAAGCACGAAGGGCTTCCACGGCGTCGGCTCAGTGGGAGAAACACAAAATTTTCGTATTGGAATTGGTCACGACAGGAACAAGCAACTCATGGTTTTACTTACTTTGAGCACACACATCTTGTGCTACGTTGCTGGTAAGAGAGCGACCGGATCGCACAATAACCGGAAAAGTGGTTGAAACACCTAACGACGTTCGCTTATCGAATTCTATTGTGCAAGATAAATATGGTCAGTGGGCATCATTGTCTGGGGGTGTCCAACTTACTCTTCAATATCTTGGTGACAGCGAGGCGATTTATCTCTTGAAATTTGAGGATAGCTAGCAGAGTGGAATTGATGCCCACGAAGTTCTCGAATGCGGTATGGCTTGCGCTTGACTTCAACTTTGGAATGAGCTTGCGTTGTACAACCTGATCTTGGAACCATTTGAGTTGATCTACAGCTTGAGTGGTGGTCCGGGCACCGTGATCGCTCTCTCGAGAGGAGAAGAAGACACGAGCGTCCAAGTAAAGCTCGAAGATTTGCCGCCAAACATCCAGATCTGATTTGGCTTTTCGTCCACGCGATGGTTCAACTGCCTTGCTCAGTTGCTCTCCGAGAGCGACAATCTGACCTCCGAGCTTCGCCTGCTCTTCTTTTTGAAGTGTCCCAATATTGGATACATCGTTTTGGAGAATTTCGAAAAATTCGGCATCAAACACAAGAGGCACCTCGACTTGACGGATGTCGGTCGCGCCGCTAGGGGGAGTTTCTTGGTCGCTAGAAGACGCTACAGGCGGCATAGACAACTTGCTTTCTAACGATATAGCACTGTCTGTCGCCTTTGCGTCGCTGAGTGCAAGCTTCCGCAGAAAATCTCTCGTGGATGGCGACAACTTAGCGTCGACGGCGACCCCATCTTCCAGGTGGATAAAGATGGTCAATCTTGGGCGGAAATGGGTAGAATCAGCAGCTTTGCCCTTGACGCCATCGACATCGAGATGGTAACTGAATCCTAGGTCGGCAGGTGTGTTGTCAGACGAGGGCTGGTGTTGGTCGGCTGCTAGACGTGCTAGAGTCTCCTTGTCCAAACCGATCTCCTGCAGCTCTTTGGTGACTTTCTTCAGACACTTCTTGAGCTGGCCGTAGGGAATGGCGCAGTCCACCCATCTCTGAGGAAAGGCTGAGGCATATGTTAGTCGGGCTCGCGAATTGATTGATGTAAGAAGACAAATCAGCTTACCTTCGCGTTGGAGAGCCTTCCTGAACTCCTGTGCAAACTTCATGCCAGCTTATTGTTGTCGTTGTTCTTATTATACGTGGATGTGTGAGCGAATTAGGACGGGAATAGATTAATAGATTGGAATAGGGGGAATGGTAATTATTTATGTAAGTTATTAGTCTAGTCTAGCTCACGACCGGATGGAAAGCGAAGAGGCTATTGTCGGCCACTGTTGCGTCTACCTATATCGGGCAATGTGTCGTGTGATTCATTGCTGGATTAGGATGAGAAAGATTTATGGTTTGTGTAACAGGGATGCATAAGCCTGGCCAGGGTAACCTGGAGAGGCGATTATGTCATTTGACTGTGTGTATAAACTGTGACTGTTGAGTCGCATCGTGACTTGAAGACGGAGAAAGGTGTCTAAGTACATTCGTTATCAGCGGCAAAAAGCCAGCTCACAAGTAGGCGACACCGGTCTTTCTGTCCTTGTCTCGTACAGCAGCCAGGAGTCCAACAGGTACTTACTTACCTAAGTAGACAGTTTAAGTTACCTAAATTGGTCCGGGTTAGTGCAGGTTACTCGATGTGTGGCTGATGCGCCCCCGGACCCCTGCATTGGAGGGGTCAAGAGGGGCAGAACACCCTACCCAGGTATTTAGATTATCTTAGGAATTTCTTATCGTTTAATAGATTACCTACTTATTGATTACTTACATGTATGTCAGCGGCTCAATACCGCTCCTTAACGAGAACACGAAGCGACAAGCCCAACGGCAAGTTTATAGATTGCTGGATTAGGTGGCGTGGATGTAGTCTAGCAACATGGGCGCCGAGCAGTCGTCGACGCGGGGCACCGCCGCTGCTGAGAGCCCGCCCAAGAAGACGGATTACTACCAGCTCCTTGACATAGACCGCACTGCTACCGACGACGAGTTAGTTCCCCCTCGAAGATCTGTCCGTCTCTTGTGCGTCTGACCTGAGGCTTGCTGGAGATAGAATAAAAAAGGCCTATAGGAAGAAGGCCCTCGAGCTGCATCCCGATCGCAACTTTGGCGACGTCGAAAATGCCACCCGCAAGTTCGCCGACGTTCAGGCCGCATACGAGGTTCTCTCCGACCCTCAAGAGCGCGCCTGGTACGACTCTCACAGTGACGCTATTCTGCGCGGCGAAGATCCCGCCGACGTCGGTGCCGCTCCTGAGTACCATAACGTGCGTCTGACCACTACTGACGACATCTACACTTTGATGGGCCGCTTCAACAAGTCCGTGCCACTCGACGATTCTCCCAACAGCTTCTTCACCATCCTGCGCGAGACCTTTGACCGTCTGGCCGAGGGCGAGTATGCCGCCGCTGACTGGGAGGGGCTGGAGCCACCGGCGGAATACCCCTCCTTTGGCGAGTCTGCCGACGACGACACCGTCGCCAAGGCTTTTTACAGCCGCTGGTCCAACTTTTCGACGCGCCTCGGCTTCGCATGGAAAGACAAGTGGCGTCTGTCTGACGCTCCCGACCGGAGGGTCCGCCGGCTCATGGAGAAGGAGAACAAGAAGTTCCGTGAGGACGCCATCCGTGAGTTCAACGATGCCGTGAGATCCCTCGTCATCTTCGTGCGGAAGCGCGATCCGCGCTACGTATCGAACAAGCAGTCCGAAGACGAGCGCCAGAAGATCCTGCGTGATTCAGCTGCTGCCCAGGCTGCGCGGTCGCGCGCCGCCAATCAGGAGAAGATGAACTCTGCCGACGCCGTCCCCGAGTGGGCCCAGTCCCGCGGCGACGACGCGCAATTCAGCGAGTTTTCGGAAAGCGAAGACGAGTCCGAAGTGGAGGAAATCGAGTGTATTGTGTGCAACAAGACCTTCAAGAGTGAGAAGCAATTCGAGGCACACGAAAAGAGTAAAAAACACTTGAAGGCCGTCCAGCAGATAAAACGACAGATGAGGAAAGAGGACGCGAATTTCGACTTAAGCAGAGATGTCGAGTCAGGTCCAGACGCGCACCAGGATGAGGTTGTTAAAGGAGATGATCATAATGTCGTGAAAGCTCAGGAAGACAACACACGGAGCCAACACAGCGCATCTCATACCGATGCCGAGCCGGACTCGACGGCGGCCAATTCAGACGCTGAAAGCGAAGATGACGATTATGCCTCGAGAGATGCTGTCGAGGCACGTTTGACAGGCATATCAGAACCGTTACCGGGAGATGAAGGCGGCGACGACGACGTCGAAGACGCAACCGCTAAAACGGCGAATATGAAAGTCGAAGACGATCCTCCGACGAAAAAGATTGGCATGGCCAAGGCCAAGAAACTGAAAAAGGCTGCTCGACAGGCTGCGGCCGAACAAGCGGGTCACCAGGTACGTTTCTCATCATATCACACTCGCGCACGCGAATTTCGGGATTATATGTAATACTCATTATCTTCATGCTGTAGTGTCTTACCTGTCGCGCTACATTCGACTCAAAAGGGGGGCTTTTTAAGCATATCAAAGAGAACCCAGACCACGCTACCCTGAAGAATGTCGCGCCAACGAGTAAGTCTGGCAAGTCGGGTGGGAGAAAACGGTGATGGGTGGTACCTGCTAGACAGGGTAAAAAACTGTTTCCTACAGAGGTTATCTGGGATACACCGTGTCGCCCGCTGCACCTATTCAGTGCCGCCAGTGCCATATACACAAGATCAATGACGAAACTCCTGGCATACTAGTTGGTCAGAAGCGGACCCTTGAGTATACTGTGGAGGAACTCCGGCGACATCTGATCTGATCATATCCGTTCATCGGGCGCACTGTCGCCTGATCTAAGACGATGCCATACTAACTCCCTCTGGGCTCTCCTACTTGATTGGGGGTAACAGCCATGATGGCTTAGGGGGTACAATAACTTGAGATAATGCTTTCTTCCAGCCACGAATTCCCGGGAAAGTTCTGAACAGGGGTTGAAAATGTCCAACCCGTCGGCATCTTGTCGAGATGGTTTGACATTCAGAAGTACCTTGCCGTGGCCGCGGCTCCCTGCCATCATGATTAAACCAATTCCAAACCCAAAACGCCTAATCCAGTCCTATGGTATATTTCAGAAAATGCAGAATCGCCGGCCCATACTATGTTATGCATCTTGGCCTTCCTCTAGGTTGTCCTTAATGGCTTCCTCCTCGTCCTCGTCATCGCTCAGTGTTTCCACTTTGTCAATGACGTTTCCATGCTCGCTCATCTGGGCGACGGGATCATGGTCGGACACGTGAATAATGGCCTTGCCTTGCACATGTTTCACGCTCCGTCTCCAATCCCGCCAATCTTCCTCGTCATGTATCAGGAAGCCAATCAGCATACTGGGATCCATCTCCTTGATGTGTAAGCGGCGCAATTTTCGGGTATGGCAGGTGTCGATTTCGCTCTGGGTGTATTGGTTGACGTCCTCACGGTAGGGAAAGATGGGCCGGGTGTAATGGGGGTCTAGATAGAAGAAGTGGAGACCCTGAACCCCGATGAAATAGTGGGACGAGGAAGGACGCCCGCTACACAGACCGATTAGATTACAAAATATTATCTAGATATCCTCTTAGGGAACTGCTTACCCAGCTATGCCTATGGATTGTGGCATCTGCAACGAGGCAACCAGCGCTTCCCAATATACGGGCGTGATTTTGTCTATGCCAAGTCTCGTGCCAACCAAGATGACGGTAGGATGGAAGGTGGTGCCGTCGGGTTTCGCAATCTTCATGAAATTGTCCTCGTAGACATCGGGACCATCACCTGTGGAGTAAACGCGGAGAGTCGATTCGTGGGCATTGGTAAGGGCTCTGATGGCGGTCAGCGGCTATGACGATACTGAGAAGACAAAACCTGGCTGCTTACTGAATACACCTAGCTGTTGCTGAAGGACCGAACCATTCACCGGGATACTTGCCGCAGGCCGATGCGCCGTGACGTACGAAATTGTGTATCGAATAGGGTGCCCGCGTATCGTCTGCGAACTGGGCCAGGATATTTCTCTCTTCGGCTTCCCGCGAGCCCCGTCGCCATGCTATACACAAGTTAGCAACAGTGATCAGTGGGTTCCGCTACTCGGGAAGCGTAGCATAACGGACCTCGGCCTAGCCGCTGTATGGCCATGGCATTGGCGATAAGACTCTGGCCCGACCGGATCATACAGCCCCAGCCGCTATCCGAGGCAAAGCCGGCCTGGTCAGACAGCTGAGTCTTGATCCGCATAGAGAAAGACAGAGCAGCAAGTGCCTTGGGGTTCTGGGATCTTGGTATAGGGTCGAATTCGGAGCGGTAGGTCATCCAGATCCTTGATTCGAAGTCATCGAGGAAGGCCGGAGGCCAGCCACCATCGCGAGGAGCTTCCTCGTAAGCCAAGGACTCGTCGAAACTACTCGACGTGGAGTCGGGAGGGGTCTCGGGAAGCTGAGCAGGCTTTGGCTCTGCTCCTCTGGTCGATACTTCGGGGTCGGAAGCGGTAGCGGCAGCGGGCTCGCGCTTTGGGCTAGGGCTGCTGTTGTTTAACTTGTAACGGCAGCCAAGGCACCACACGGGCTGATCGCGGACAATATCGTTGGTGGGCTCCGGATCCCAGAACATCTGGACGATGCGTCGCCCGACATCGAGCGTCGTATCCATTTCGGCAGAGCGGGCGCCGTTGGGGCTGCCGTTGGGGATAGCGTTGGCCGTGCAAGGTTATATACAGAGGAACTGTGGATAGCGATACAGAAAGACGAGGTAGTGTTCACGATTTCGACGCAACTGGGTGTCACGTAATATTATACGGGATACAACAACTACCGGACCAACAAAGATTCGAGTGAGGCAAAGAGAAACAAGTACAATGTCTATCAGAAGTGGACGACTAACATGAAGAAACGACCTGTCGGGTGAGAACCAGTGTGAATGACACGCGCTCACTCGCTCACTCGCTGACCGCCCAGCCGAGCGGTGACAGATTCAGGTAGGTGCTGGAGAGCGATAGTATCTTGGAAACAGAAGCGTAGATAGGCAGTGATAAGAGATGGAGGAACACAAGATGTTAAGCTGGGCCGATCCTAAGGGTCGGGTTGGGCGGGTCAGATGAACAGTCGGAGTTCTGAGCAAGTCATCAGTCATCTGGGGCTCACCTGTTGACGTAGTGGCTGGGCTTAGTTACCTGTAGGTGCCTATCAATGTGGAGTGGGTAGGTACCTCTCCCGTGCATTCAACCTTGAGGGAGGAGGGGCTGGCAGCTGGTAGCAGTATTATAGATGCCATTCCCGAAGCGGCCAAGTAAAGCTGATAGTTAGTCGGTAGGTACCATGCCTTGTACCTACCTACTGTAGTACTCCGATTAGACCCCTATCGATAAAGCTTTATTTGCCCAAATTCGCCCCCTGTCTACTCAGTCATCCCGCACCTGAGTGAATGCCTATATCTTATAACTGTTCCTTCAAGTAACAACTTAGCTCGACTCAACTCTGTTTAATGTACCAGAGTTGAAGGAAGCCCAAGAAGCGCGAAACACATTAATTACTTACGTCAGAATTTTCCTTCTCTTCGTTGGGTGGCGATTCTTGCTTTAGGCTTCTCTTGTTTAAAACTCCCATCCATTAGGGATCCCATACTTGGTTGACTTCAACCCTTTGACATACACTGTGAGGCAATGTGCTTCTTGTATGCCCCTGACTTAACAGCTAGTTGTTCATATACCCCCACGTAATTTTGTCCGGTACTGCGCTCCTTGTCGCTGTACTGGTAGTGCCTCATTGGAACCTGTTACTTCGCCTGCAAGTCCGCCATCACCATCACTATCACAATGCCGAGAAAGAAAAGCAAAGCGAAGACGCACCCCAAGGCGAAAGGACCTGCTCCTAAACATATTCGCCAAAGGTTCAGCTCAGCCAGTACACGTGACAATTCGCCTTTCGCTCGTCCCCACGGTACTTGTCACTCGGGCTCGTCCAGTCGATGTTAGTTCTCGCTGACCATCGTAGGCTACACCCTTGCCGAAGAAGCTAGGAATACGGCTAGCAACCGCCGTGGTGCTCGGGGCCGCGATGCCAGGCTTAGATACCAGCCTGTCACCTTCATCAGCGCTGGTTTTATGGACCCGCTTAAGGATTTTGAACTTCCCGAGCAGGCTGATGTATCGATGCAAGCGAAAGCTGCAGTTCCCAATCCCGATGTGAGCGATGGTTTAGTTCCCAACGTTTCCACTCCCGCCGAGTCACGTACTCAGTCACCATACGTCAACCCTACTGCTCAGCATGAGCCAGCACAAGAGGACGTATATCCAGATGACAGATCAGATGTCAACTCCGACTCAAGCGAGGAGGTGATTTTGTTTAAGGGTCGAAACGCTGGTCGTCAACAAAAGAGTCACTCACCAAAACCTGTCGTTGACGGAAACGATGATGGAAATGCTACTGTGCCACGTGAAATTAACGTAGAATTGCAAGTCGTCGAAGAATCTATCGATATCACCATTGAACCCGCCTCGGTTTTTAAGGCTGAGGAAGCTGATTTTATTTCTTTGGATACGAATCGTCCGAAGCATTCGCTCTCCCAAAAACGGCGCTTCCATCCAAATTTGGATGAGGACGACGATGAAGCTGCTATCATCGCTGATTATATAGCTAACATGCAGGATGACGATGATGACGATGAGGAGAATGAGGATGATATGGTGCATCCTGGCCTTGGTTCTCATTCCTTCAGCATACTCCGTGACCTAGGTGGTACGGATAGCGACGCCATACCTAGTCAGCCTTCTAGTGGAGATGAATCAGGAGATGAGCTGGACGAGGAGGACGAAGAGGACACAGACGCACAACGCCGTCTCGAGTCAGGAGATGAACGTTTAGCTCAATTGATTGCCAAGCAAGAAGAGTTGGGTATTTACGGTGACGATGTCATGCTTTTTGACGGTGCTTACCCCGACGACGGATGGACAGCGGCCAGCAGCGCGCCTCGCCGCAAGAAGAAAGGCATATCGAAGAAATCCAGGATGTTTCAGGGAGGCAGCCAGTTCCCGAGTGCTACGAAGATGGCAGAGGCATTCGACGAGCTAGACCTCATGGACATGCAAAATTCTCGGCTGCAAAGATCGAAGAAAGGCCCCATTTCCTTCGGCCTATCGGACTCGGAGTTGGAAGACGCCCTCAACGTTGCTATCAAGAAGGATCGCCTTAAGAAGGCGGACAAGAAGAAAGCTCGCGAGGAGTTGCGGTCGCAGGGTTTGCTGGGCAAGAATAGCAACCCTCACGACCTTCGAGACAAGTATCAGGGAGGCATGTCTCTCGACGACCTAGCTGACGAATTCGAGACATTCATGCGCAGCACCCGAGAACAGTGCGTTTCTCTTCAGCATAAACTACCTAAACACAAGCTAACAGTAATAGGCTCATCCTACCACCCTTTGATAAGGATGCTCGTAAGATCGTTCACACCATTGCCAACTCCTTCAACATCAAATCCAAATCGGCCGGCTCGGGGATTGGCAGGTATCCAATTCTGTACCGCGTAAAAGCCACTCGTCCATACAATGAAGACACGTTCGAACAAGCCTTTAGCCGCGTGAGACGCACATGGTTTCCGCGTGTGGATGTAGACGAAAAGGTCATACAGCAGGCTCGCGTCCTCAAGCGAACTGAGGTCCGTACCAGCAAATCCCGCGGCAAGTCGTCCACCCATCTCCGCGAGGGAGACATTGTCGGACAGCATGCCTCGGAGATCGGCGTGGAGAACAAAGGCAGAGCCATGCTCGAGAAGATGGGCTGGACTAAGGGCATGTCCTTGGGTACTGTTGAGACTCAAGGCATTACTGTGCCGCTGACGCACGTCATTAAGAAAACCAAGGCTGGTCTGGGCGATATCTAACCAACCAGCCCGTTATGTCAGTGTTATGTTCATCACAATGGCATGTCGAGAGTTTAGAGCTTCCCCTGTATTTCAATATCGGCTTGTTCCTATCGCAGCACGATTGGGACGTTTAGCATATTTCCATCATCGTAAAAACACTACGCGGTGTATTCATAGATAGATGGTGTTTTGGACTTCACTTGTACATATATTGGCGGCAACGCCAAGAATAGGAATAGGGTGCGATATCGTATATATTGGTCAAGTATGCCGAATACAATCTGCCAACCAGGGATAGCAAAACGTCCCTCATGTTGCGTCTCGCCCCTCTAAAGTCATTCGAGCTGGTCTTCTCGAGCTCGTTTCTGGGTCTCCTCCGGAACTCAATTCGATGTCGGCCACTAGATGAGGCGTGTAGGTTCTCAACGCCGCATTCGTTCTGAGGGTTTTGCTCGCATTCTCTTGTCTGGCGTGTGGAACTGTGCAAACACGCCCCGCATTTCTCTGAAAGCGCGATGTCGGTTTTCCGAATACAATCGCCAACCTGTCTATAGACTCGATTCTGAATGGCACCATTACTGCTGTAGGTTTCCTCGTCGAATAGACCGGCCAACTGCACTGTTGCAATTGCGAGCCCTATAAAGTAAGCTACAAACAAATCGGAACATTGGGTTCACATGCAGAGGAAATTGTGGTTATTTGTTCATGTCCAGATTCTCATTCCGAAAACCCTATCGGCAAAGTGTATTGTACAACCGCAAACCCCAGACCGTGTTGTGTGCAAAGACATTGCCCCCTAGAAAAAAGCAGACCATCCGTAACGCATTAATGAGACTCCCGAAATGTTGGGACCCGATGTAGCTTTGGCCAGGTCTCATCATGATGCCAAAGCAAAAGAAAACCCACGCCCGAAACACAAACAAAGCAGACAAGCAAGCACTTATTTTGTTGATGAAGAGTACTTGGTGACGGCCTTGGTACCCTCAGAAACGGCGTGCTTGGCCAACTCTCCGGGAAGGATCAGACGGACTGAGGTCTGGATCTCACGGGAAGAGATGGTGCTCTTCTTGTTGTATGCAGCCAGCTTGGAGGCTTCTGTGGCAACGCGCTCGAAGATGTCTATGTTGTACAATGTTAGACAAGATCCATGTTTAGTAAAAGAATCGAAATCGCTTACCGTTGACGAAAGAGTTGAGAATGCTCATGGCACGGTTGGAGATACCGGTGTCGGGGTGGACCTGCTTGAGGACTAGAAGTGCAATGTTAGTGAAAGGCCAACACGGTTCAAAATGTGCCAGATGTATTGTGGGGTCATTGAGGTCCGGTTGCACTGATTGGGAATGCAGACGCGTGACTAGCAAAAGCTTGCAAGTCGTGTGCGAAACAGGCAAAAGTGAGCTATGAGGTGCGACTTACCCTTGTAGATGTAAGAGGAGTAGGTCTCACGACGCGTCTTGGTGCGCTTCTTCTTCTCGCCAGTGGAAGCAGTCTTCTTGCCGGCATCCTTCTTCTCGGGAGCCTTGGAGGCAACGGGGGCCTTGGAGGCGGGCTTCTTGTCAGCAGCTTTGGGAGGCATGGTGAAAGATGGAGTTGGTGGATGAGATTCGGGTTTGTGGTGTATGTAGATGCTGTTGATGCGCGAAAATGGATGAAATCCGAATTGCTGTTGTTGTTGCGTGGAAGAATGAGAGATGCAGATGGAGAAGTCAAAGTTGGTAGATGGAAGAAAGGGTGTGGGTGGTGAGGTCCTTTTGTAGGTGGGATGTGGTCGCGCTAAGCTTGGTTACTGATTTGGATCACGCTGTGTTGCTGCTGCTGCTAAACACTACTGCTGCACGCGCCCGGGGGGGTTGCGCATTTTAGTTTGATCCTGCCCTGTCAAGAAAGGCTGGGCTGGTACGCCGCCACGCGCAAATCACACCGCCCTGCCTTGTAAAGTACCTTCGTACCACGCCAATGCCCACTAATTTTTTACCATTGACACGCGCAACGCGTCCATGAAGTGTCTCCCTGCATTGAATTTGGATGCTTTCAAAGCTGTAAAGCCCCAGACGCTGCAGAATAATTGCTCCCAAAGAGGAAATAGCAAAGTATCTACTAGGACAATAGCCAATCATAAATTAGAAAGTCCGTACAATTCAATCGCGCAAAAAACAGAGGCTGAACCTAATTAACACAAGATCTATGACGTCCAATTATGCATGCTGCCTGCCGTGCTGGTAAACACCTTCTATCCAGAATGATTATTTCATTTAGAGTTGGCAATCAAATTTTGATAGCAGTTCAGGGTCATGATGTGCATACAATTCTAATCTGTCGCTTCCCAGATTTGTTCAGCATTTCTGCAGCTAAAAATCACAGCCTGCAGCATGTAGTATATCCTTCCTGTAGTTGGGATCCGTCCACTTGCCTTACTAGTCCCAGTTGGGTAAGAAATGAAGCTATCGTGACATCCATCTCCAGATCTGTGCAACCGGGACCTGCCTCGATCTCCCCGGCTCTCCGGCACTACAATGCACCGTTGGCCAACCTTTCCCAGCGGCATCATACTCGGCAGCACTGTGCACAGACGGGAGACAGCCCCATCGGCTTTCAGGCAGTGTCGGCGCCGGCGCCCGGTGCTTTCATATGCAGGTGTCATGAGGCAGAAATAAGTCTAGAGCATCCATATCCCGGCATTTATCAGTAGTCCCTGCTAGTATGAATTCAATTCCTATCTCATAATAAACTAGTAACCCAATTTCATTCGAATAACTCAATTAGATTCATTTTATGCCTTCCTTCCTTGCTAACATGTTATGTCAAGGCAATGAATAGCATAGAAGAGACCAAGATTTCAGACTCAGATCAGAGTTCAGGCCGCTTGGATCAAATTATCACCTATGTAGAAGGGTAAAGCGTGAATCACACTCAAACCAGAGGGGAAGACAAGTTATCAGTCAGATATCAGATAATGAAAGTAGAATCAGACATGGAGTGAGCATGCTGAATATCAGATCGTAACAAGCATAGTCTTGTGAAGAACAAACAGTCAAATCAACAAACAAGGGCATCTAGGATGAAGTCTGGAAAACGAAATGGGTCAGGCACATATATGTATTTTGTGGTAGGAGACGAAACAACAATGGTATAGGAAATAGCTGGCCAATCATAAATCGCGCAGGATCAAGTAGACAGGGAACTTGTCTGGGGATTGTAAATTTGGGGTCCTCTTGCTGCATGCATCAAAGCCTCATAAGTGCGAATTGCTTATTGGCCAGGCACGGTTACACCTTGTTGAAAGCTAGTGGTGTGCGCGTAATTGAAAGGGCCCTGCTGCATTCTTGGCCTGTGCACGGCTCTTCAAAAGCTCGTGGCTGAACAGCCTGCCAAATCCAGCCCAAATTAGGCTAGTGCTAAATCCACCCACCCCCTGCGTTTTTAGAGTTGATCGCAGATACCGTGATTTGGTAACTGTGATTCTGATTCTGCAGACGCGACCTAGGCGTACTTAAAGAGCTCCTCCCCCACCAACCTTCAACGTCTTCCTCCCAATTCCATCTCCCAAATCTATCTCTTCTCAACCACCGCGAACGCATTCATCTCTGCGCAACATCTGCTACTTTTAGCATCTCCAGCTCACGTCAACCAAAACTTTCTAATCTTTCCACCCAACTCTCAACTACCATCAAAATGACTGGAGGCGGCAAATCCGGAGGCAAGGCCAGTGGTGCCAAGAACTCTCAATCGTAAGTTTCCTTCCCTTGCGCATCGTCGCGCATGTCCTATCTTAGCCGGTGTGTTTTGGTCTATCAATCGCCTCCAAAGCGACGCGTCTAGCACATCAAAACAACCCATATTGCATACACATTTCAATAGCAGGGCCTTTTCTAACTTTGTCATTAGTCGATCATCCAAGGCCGGTCTGGCTTTCCCCGTTGGTCGTGTCCACCGTCTGCTCCGCAAGGGCAACTACGCTCAGCGTGTTGGTGCTGGTAGGTTTTCACCTAGACATTCGACTTCATTTATTAGGTACTAATGCATCACTTCAGGTGCCCCTGTCTACCTCGCTGCCGTCCTTGAGTACCTCGCTGCTGAGATTCTCGAGCTGGCTGGTAACGCTGCCCGCGACAACAAGAAGACCCGTATCATTCCCCGTCATCTTCAGCTCGCCATCCGAAACGATGAGGAGTTGAACAAGCTTTTGGGTCACGTTACTATCGCCCAGGGTGGTGTTCTACCCAACATTCACGCTAGTATGTTACCTACATCACTGCCTTCATTACCTATACTAACTGTCCTTTTCCAGACCTGCTTCCCAAGAAGACTGGCAAGCCCGGCAAGAACGCGAGTCAAGAGTTGTAGAGTCGGTTGCAGTAATATCTTGTTTTCTGGTTGGTCGTTTGGGATGCTTCATGAACCACGGGGTCACGGCTGGGTTACGGTTTGCTTTTTCTCATGCGTACGGGTTGTACATTACACATAATCCATTGGTACATGGATACGAATGAGCACAATTGATAAAGAATTCTGAACAAATACTTCTGGTTTTCTGGCGTCCAAGTGATCATGCTTTTTGGGTTGATGAGTATCGAAGTTCGGATCAACGCGACATGGATTGAAAAGCACAGTTCGTTACTGGTGCTCAGGCTTACAAATGCAGCTTGGATTTGAGGGATGTGGGCTTTGCAGTCTATCAAAAGTGATCGAGCAAGAGCGAGCATGGACTCTACGTCAACAGGAGTCTAGGCGAATAGCGGGAATACGGTGAGGTCGGGCGGCAGTGTCAGCGCATGAGTTTGACGGAGAAGCATCGTACAGAGAGGAGGCGAGGAGCAAAGTTTGGGGCATCTTTTTTTGAGTCTTCTATACGGAAATTACAGGGTCTATGTACAGGATGATGATGATGTGTTTTGGGTCTCTATGCGAGTCATCATTTCACCTCTAGAACTTCAGTGGTGGCGGAGCTGGTAATTACAATTAGCATTGATACAAGCTGAGTGACTAATTCGTGAACTCACGAGCTGTGTTATGGACGGGGAGGTTTCTCTCGTATTTCGATCCTGATAGAATTGTCAGCAAGGGATATATCCTTTATTCATCAAGCCTCGGGGTAACATCTGGGCGGCAAGGGTGTTTGCTAGTGATGTAATGAATGACATACCTCCAGGGGCGGTCGGGTGACAGTAAGGATCGGGGTGCTTCCACGTCTCGAGCAGCTTCTCGGTCTCGTTTAGTAACGCCTAATGGTAGTAGATATATATGTTAGTCGCCACTCTTGGTCAAGCCCACCGGACAGGTGGCGGTGGGCGCAATGGCAGGATCCAGCTCACCCTCTGCTTCCGGACGTCTGAGATATTGCGGTTCGCCTCGAATAGAGATCGGATATAGAGGGCTTGGCCACGCCACAGATGTCGGTGGACGGCCCAGTCAAGCGCGAGCTTCAGGGAACGCCGGTAGAGCGATCTAGGGAGTGGTAAGCTTGGTCAGAGCTGGGTGGCAGGTAGGCATGGAGCCAAAATTAATTGAACTCACAATGCGGCTTGTCGGTGGTTCGACATGGTGAATGAGCCCTTTTCTCTCCGTCGTGACGCTGAGTCTTGGATTGCGATGTTATGAAGCGAGTACCAGCGCGTGTTGGAGTGATGGCCGGTCACCTCACGCGCAACTTCTGCTCCTCTATATTCGGATCGTAGCCGATACGATTCGGGGCTGACGAGGGGTTTTGGGGGAAGTTGTGGATTTGTCGAGCGAGGGCAAAGTCGTCTCTTGAAGCTATTCTCGCTCCGCCAATGCAAAGCTTGGGGTCGAGGTTGGACGTTTGGCGGGTGATGCAGCAAGGATCCACAAGTTTGCAATTCGCCACTGCTCATTGGGTTCGTTGCAGACAGGCTGTGGGCAGCCCTCGGCCAGCTGCCATGTCTTAGCGGGTGAATTCGGTAGTAGCAGTAGCAGACGAAACTAGGTTCGGTCGGGCTGTGACGAACAGGGAAAAAAAAAAGAGCGCTTGCCGGGAATCTGCGGCATGACAGCATAAAACAGCCAATCCAAATTCATTCTCTTCCACCTCCAACCGTAATAGCCTCACCTGCCCGGCCCGGATGCAGAGCTGTCTCCATCCTCCTTCTCCTTTCTTCTCCCCCAAATATCGATCAGCTGCAGTCACGACTACCGCTCCATCCACTGGAGTCGTTTGCTCCCTCCCCCCTCTCGTATATATAACAACATAATAGAACAAGTCATCAGCCGTCACGGGTTCTCGTTGTTCCCTTGCAACCGTGCTATTCTCTAACTAGACACGTACGCTGTTCTACTTTTCTCTGCTCTGCTCAGCTCGGCCCTACTTCGATTCGACCAGCCTTGTTTCGCTGCGCCTCCACGCTCGCTTGCCCTCGTCGCCGAATCATCGACCCTCTTCCGATCCGTTGTTCCCCGCACCACAGCTTCACCATGATGTCAAGACGCCTTCTCACGGCTGCGCGCATTCTGCGCCAGCCCATGCGCCAGCCCCTACGAAGCCAGCTGCCTCTGCCCGTCCTCATGAGCCAGGTCCGCACGTATGCTCAGACCATTGTCAAGGTTCCTCAGATGGCTGAGTCCATCACCGAGGGTACCCTGAAACAGTGGAACAAGCAGGTCGGCGACTATGTCGAGTTGGACGAGGAGATTGCCACCATCGAGACCGACAAGGTAACATATCACTGCATTTCATGCCTACCAGCTTCTGGAGAGGCCTTCCGCCTAACTGATGATTCCTCTCTGTCATAGATCGATGTGGCCGTCAATGCGCCCGAAGCCGGCATCCTAAAAGAGCTGCTAGCCAACGAGGAGGACACCGTCGTTGTGGATCAAGAGATCGCCAAGATCGAGCCCGGCAGCGCCCCTGAGGGTGGTGACAAGTCCGAGTCGAAGGAAGCCCCCAAGAAAGAGGATGCCTCAACCGAGGCAAAACCCAAACCCGAAGAGCAGGAGAGCAAACCTCAACCCAAGGAAGAATCCCAGCCAGAACCATCCTCCAAGCCCTCGCCTCCCCCAGCACCCAAAAAGGAGTCTACTCCTGCGCCATCGCAGCCTGCTAAGGATTCTTCTGCCGCTTCCGGCCCCGTCCTCGGAAGCCGTGAGGAGAGACGAGTCAAGATGAACCGCATGCGTCTACGTATTGCCGAGCGCCTAAAGCAGTCTCAAAACACCGCCGCCTCTCTGACTACCTTCAACGAGGTCGACATGTCGTCCTTGATGGACTTCCGTAAAATGTACAAGGATGAGGTTCTTAAGAAGACGGGCGTTAAGCTCGGCTTTATGAGCGCTTTCTCCCGTGCCAGTGTTCTGGCTATGCGCGATATCCCTTCCGTCAATGCGTCTATTGAGGGCGAGAATGGCGGAGATACTATAGTATACAGGGATTACGTAGATATCTCAGTGGCTGTGGCCACCGAGAAGGGCTTGGTAACACCTGTTGTCCGTAATGCCGAGTCGATGGATCTTGTTGGCATCGAGAAGGCCATCGCCGACATGGGCAAGAAGGTGCGTCTTCCCTGGTAGCCTCCATGGGCTCAATATGATCCACCTATAATTTTCCATCACTAACTTGCATTGGTAGGCCCGAGACGGCAAGTTGACCATCGAAGATATGGCTGGTGGCACATTCACCATAAGTAACGGGGGCGTTTTTGGTTCGCTAATGGGTACCCCCATTATCAACTTGCCCCAGAGTGCCGTGCTTGGCCTTCACGCCATCAAGGACAGGGCTGTCGCCGTGAACGGTAAGGTAGAGGTTCGACCCATGATGTATCTCGCCCTGACCTACGACCACCGGCTCCTGGACGGCCGGGAAGCCGTGCAGTTCCTGGTGAAGGTAAAGGAGTATATCGAGGATCCCCGGAAAATGCTTCTAGGTTAGGTGGAAGAAGTAAATCGAGGAGGACCCCCGGTGGACACTACTTTTACTCCTGCTATTGGAGATCTTTTTGCACGCTTGTTAATGGGTTAGGTCACATTATGTTCATCTAGAGTGTACAATATAACATCGTGGTGGCTTCCGGCGCGGGTGGGGCTTGTTTGTCAACGAGGCCTACGGATAAACATTGTTTTATTTTTCTTGTTTCAATTGTACTGCATGCTAGAGGGGGCGCTGCCTGTATCTTGTAAACTCGGGTACGATGGCACTTGGAGTCTCATAGTAATGAATCTATTCATACACTTATTGTCGTCTTTTGATATGTTGCAGGTCCGGGCCAAGGTCCATTCAGGCCTTATGTCTACTTTTAGCATTGTCTTAATTTATTCATGATCATGTGGGTAATTGAGGGGTCTTTAGTTATGTTGTTGTCGTTGTTTCACACTTGTTGTGGATGCGTGAAGGATGTGGTTGGGTGTACTGGTAGTTGTTAGAAGAATTCCCCTCTTCAACCTGAGCTAGTCCGTGGTATGCCGAAGCCGATCTAATGTGAGTTGCTTTGGAATGATGGACTCGTGCTTGAGACAATTGCCTGTTGTATTGTTGATGAGTTCTATTGATACGAGTTGTTGGACTGCGGTTGGCACTCCAGGGTAGGCCCGCTCATCCAAAAAATAAATTCTTAAGTTGAAATATCGTCTTACGATAACCTAGACGTATGTCAGTATATAAGGAAAATTACAAATCATTGTTCGAGGAAGAGAAGTTGAGTGTCTTTACAATTTAAAGTAGAATTGTCTCCTGTGATAACATATACTTAGATAGCGTTCGTATAGGTAACATACTACTTACCAATTCTACTCTTACAATCTCCACCGGTTCCTGTACTTCGAGCATCTGGCGACAGGGGAAGTCTTGAGAGTACGTCTAGTGTTAGCTGGATCAAAGCGTCCTTAACATATTGGACTTGGAGTTATAATCGTAGATAGTAGATACTTAATTTTTCCTGTCTACATACATCCCAAATTTACATGTAAAGATTATAGATCTGGTGGATGAAGGTTATATAATCAGCGTTCAATAGAGTGCAGGATGAACGTAATGAGGAGATTTTCGACCTCCGACAGAAGCTATAAAATTTCGTGTACATATGATCTAGAACCACTTGATGCTACCCATGAACAGCCCGTGCACATTAAGGTCCCTTCTAGCCCCTACTGTTGAAGAAATATTTGTCCCGTTATGCAAGGCACTCGGTCGATATATAAAGCAATAGCCTCCTCGCGCGTCGTTGTTGGGTTTGGTGTGGGCTATGTGCAGTATCACCGGGTTGAACGCAGTAGACAGGATCCCATCACCTTCATCTTCCCCTAGACGTTCCTCTTCCCCCCTGGCTAAGTTTGTTCTTCGATTTTAATACTATGGGAAGGTCGGCCCTCTACTATCTCCTCTTCTTCGACTTTTCGTACCTTTTGGGACTTGGCATGGGAATCCGCATGGTCAGTGGAACTATCGTCAGGATAGTACAGGGGCAAGCAATCTAACCAGCTCTAGCATTCTAATATAGAGAGGAGTTCGTAGAAGACTTCATACCGATCAACAACAGCTCGTCAAATTCATTTATGAGCCAAAGGTAGGCACCAGTGGGGTAGAAGCAGCGATATAATCTCTACCTATTGGACAATTCCTATATTAAATGTGTTGTGTAGGCGAAGGTCTATCATGACGAGGCACAGAGAGATAAAAGATGTATCTGAACTGCTTAAATCTTAGTATATAGCCATTGAATAGCACGCAATCTGTCACGTATGGCCATAGGATGTAGAGAATGCCGGGTCTAGCCCGCTCTCCTATAGCTAAGCCATGGCCGGAGGTCTTGTCCTTACGAAGTAAGATAACAGAAAACTTAACGTCAAGATTGGAAGGGATAGAAAACTAACGACGTCCATTACCGCACCTGTAATTTAGATATTAGATCCTCTGAATATACTTCTGGTGATTGCTTCTAAAGAGTGCTCCAACCAAATTTCTATGATCGATCGTGACTCCGTATGCGCTACGTCTCTGTGCTGAAGTGCCACGGACATCCTTTTTGGGGATATCTGTTGACTTCACCGCCAATTTCACGAGATCTTAGCACCTATCTGTCGTCGTGTCTCTACGTCCTTTGGATAATGCAGGTCTATTTTCTATGAAACACACCCTTCTCCTCGGAATTTTCCCAGATTACCATGATAGCATGGTCAAAATTAACGAAAAGAGCATCTTACTTGGATATGCCGTCTTCCTCCTCTGCATTACAATTTGTTATCAAGGCCCCTTGCTGTTCCATCGAATCTCTCCCATGTCTAACTGACAACTGTCCACAAAGCCTACTCCGTAAATTACTGGTTGGGTGGTAGGTCTATGCGGTTGGTCCAGAAGTCCAAGGTAGCCGTAAATATGATCCTTGGGATGAAGAAAGCTCCGGGGCTCGACATGAATGCGTGCTATGTGATGCTAAACGAGCAATCGCTTCGCAGAATCAGACAAAAAACGGATAAAAACGATGGAAGTTATCAGGGGATGGCATCGCGAACCATTTCCACGAAATGTCTTCCTGCGCAGGTGCCGGAATCATAGCGGGCTTTGGCGTAGTAGGCAGACGACGTTCATGATGACCATAGAAGACAAGGCCACATGCAACAAGCCATCGAAAAACATCGCTATTTGTCGCTTTATTTACGACAAAGCGGAGCCAGGACGGTCCCCGTGTCAGACGATCAGGAGTCAGAACCAGGCGCGCAACGTACTAGTTCCGCTGCAGAAGTTGTGTAAACGGCTTATCCAATCGTGGATGATAAATCCCAGGCCCCTTTTGTGTGCGCCAGATTAAGGTCGCCCGATGGTATTGCTTCAAATTATTAAAAGCACAGCGTACCCTGATGCATGTTGGTCCAAAGGGGAGGCAATATACAGCATAGCAGATACAGCTGCCACAACGCCGTGGACACCCGGGTGAGTTGACCGCGAGAAGTGGGAGTTGGCAGAGAACTACCAGGACTGTGAAAAATAGATTGATGCGCAAGAAGAATGCAAAGAAGTCGGTAGCGGCAGCACAGATTCCACCCCAATCCCACTTGCCAAAAGCATGCCTCGCGATCGAGATCGGAATAATAACACCCATGACCAACAATATCGTCAAGAAGACTTCGAACAAGTAGCGAACCGCTCCCTTAATACCGCTGCCGCGTGATGCCATGTGAGCGAGACAGGGTTCAAAGCGGGTGATCGGAGGGTGGGGTTGCGGAGAGGCATCAGGGACATCGTCGGCGTTATCTTTGGATTCATTATGACTGCTTTCGGGTAACCAACATACCCCATCTTCAGGGTAGCAAAGCCAAGCTAGCGGCTTCCAATGATCATAGGCAAGTTGTTGTAGATTAACTGCAACTAGCCAGTCTTCAGAGGACGGTGAAATGTGTGAGTCAGGCATTGTTCATGCGAGTTGAGTATATAAGTGCCAGTGAGGATGAAAAAATGAGAATGAGTGGATGCTTATATTTTTGTGTGGTATGGTGAGACGAAATAAAAGTCCTGACTACTCATAACAACGCAGGAAGATCGACCTTTTATAGCCTGAGAGGCTTTGGTATCTCGCGTGAGTCAATCTGGCATAAAAAGTTGATAACTATAGTAGTTTTCGGCTTTGCCCTGTTTCTTTAATACTGCCCCGAATACCACACAGTCAGCACGGCCCTTACACTTTTAAATCATAAACCTAAGTTGCATCGGATTAACGTAGAGATATATAACAAGAATGGCTGATTGATAACATGGATGGCGTAAAAAATCCGAAAACAGGACAGCTTTCATCTCTAGGGAACAGACTGCACACTTCTTAAAGTTTTGAAGACCTGCAGAAGGTTTCAAAAAGAGAAAGCCCGGCAGCCTACCTTCAGTGAGCCCATATTGACAGCGTGGCATATTGACAAAGAGAGATTGTCAAAGACTCCTGCAGGCGAAGAACCGCGTCGCCAGCACGGGCAGCACTAGCTAAAGATCCTACACGTCTGCTATTGCGCGGCAAGACATACATGTCAAAACCAGGTGGCTGGGATACAGCCGATCCACATGCAGTAAAAGTATATATTGGGCGTATGCCCTGCAGTGTGTAAAATAGAACTTAGACTTCTAGATAATCTAACGGGATTACCAGTACTATTTCTGACAAGACATACCTGGGGAGGAGGTTTAAGCTGAGAATAAAGAACGCCCGTGAATATTCCACCGACTAAGGCCATGGGTTCTGTTCTAGTAGTAGGCGTCGTAAGTTTCATAACCAAGGTTGACGGCCAGACAAGAATTTGAGCGAGCGGCTTGCTCGGGCGTCTGACAGGTACGTTACTGGACTCTTCTTGAACATGGTAAGACGTTCTTTTCCATTGTAGTGGCAGACCATCTTACAGGTTACAGTGGTTGCGTCACAGAAGACACAGCAATTAGTCCATTCTTTCCTGACCACGTTGAAAAATACTCGGTCGCTTGATAGCATGGCATGGCATGGTAGATACATGCATATTGTCATGAGTCTCTTCGTATCTTTTTCTTCTCGTTCTCCTAAGTCGATATTTTCATTTTTAAGATTAAACAACCATTATTACCTCTAGTTGTCATAGTGCTTCATTTATTACTCGATTGGTGTTTTGTTTAAAAATTATAGTAGGTAAGCTATAAACGAACAGCAGTCCTCCCCAGCTGGTCCGCTACGAAACCATGGATGCCTAATTATAGCCACCCACCTTACGGACGAATTCTTAACGATAACGGAGAGGAGATCGATCGATCAGCTGGTTGTGAGACCTGCTTGGCTACACATCTCAACCTGAGCGCCAACTAACATCTATAGCCCCAGAAACAATGAGGCTGGCACGATTAATGTTGTGCCTAGCTGTTCGTGTCCAATACCAGCCGTGGCAAGAATGATAGCACCGCTATTATTACTGTTAAGGCCAGGAAAAAAGAAGCCGTGGCACTCCAGTGCTGTGGTTCTCCCTTTGTTAAGCGAGGTAATTCAGAGAGATGATTCTTAATTGATTAGCTAACCAAGTACAAGATCCCCTGCAAGGATGATATTCCTGGGGGCATGACCCCTAAGGACTCTATCTTAAAGAAAGAAGACTCCTCACTGTTTTACCTTCTATCTGTTCCCCAAAATTAAAACAACGTCCACGTTATATATATCATGCCAATAATCCCACATTATGTCTTAAAAATGTTACTACTGCTAAGTAATGTTTCTATATAAATCGATTATTAGAACCGGCAATAAAATAATTTCTACTGGGGTAAATATAAAATGTTGATTATCACAGCTCTAACTATATGAGTGGCTGCAGACGGCCAAGTTTCCGACTTAACAACGTTACTTGACAACGTTCTATCTTTTGATATTGCTGTGGTTTAGAGCTGCAGTTCTGTTCCGTGGCATTAACGGCCAGCTTTATTCCCATTCTTGTCCACGACGTCTGCCAGAATTGCGTCCACTGTCAGAGCTCGGGGTAACAGCACCACCTCTGTAGGGTACAGATGTGGTGGAACTATCGCTATCTTGTATTGATAGCGAAGCAGATGATCGCAAGAGAGCTTTTGCGGCATTAGGGTAGGATGCTTCATCGGGCGCAGCAGATCATCTCTAAACTAGAACAGATCCGGAAGTACTAGGTCACAAAGCAAAATGCCAGTATCTTGAAGCGTGTTATAACTTATTTACATACTTAGTTGCATTTCGAGTCTGTATGTCTTCTGAAGGTCAAGGCCTCTTTGAGGCGCCTTATATTTAAATTCTGACTGTTCTACCTTAATATTGATTAATAGAGAACTTTACTCGGTTAAGATAGCTCATCTTGAAAAGGTTTGTACTAATTATGCCGCTGCCATCAACTCGACCATCGAAATGTTAGCGTTAAGTCGAAGCTTTTGTTGTCTTTACGTACCGTACCGCCCGTGATGGTTTCAGCCGCCCATTAAGTATACAATGTGCTCAGCTAAACTTTTGGAAGGATTATTCAGGGAAGGTGTCCCGTAGGGACACAGCCCTTAAGGGCTGTCATCCGAAGGATGACATTTAAGATAGTTAGATAATCAATAACAATAATTTCTTCTCGCTTCTTGTCCTACCAACTTTATAAAATAAATAATTCTAATGGTCCTATATTAGCTTTTGTTTACCTGCTTATAAAAGACTTTCTTGATTTTCTTAAATAATAATTATAAATTAAAAAGCTTAATATTAAAAAAACCTTTTAAAAAAAATGTTATAAAAAAATATAATTATATTTTTATTTTATTTATTAAAAAAAATAAGTTTATTTTAAATAAATATATATATATATTATTATTATTATTATTATAAATTATTATAATTAATTTAATTAACTTTTTTAAATTATTTATTTATAAAAATAAAACTTAATAATTTTTTTAATTTTTATTTTATAATTATTATTAAAAATAATATATATATATATTATATTATTTAAATTAATAATTATTTAAATTTATGTTAATTATATATTATTAAAATATAAATAAAAACTTTAATATAATTAAATAAAACTTTTTATAAAATTATTTATAATTTTTTATTTTTTATATAAATATTATATAATAATTTAATTAATTATAATTTATATAATTTAAATAATTAAATTATATTAAAAAACTTATATAATATTATAAATTAATAAAAAACAGCTTGTTTAATAAATTATATATAATAAATTAATATTAAATATTTATAAAAAATAAAAAGCTAAATTAAAAAAACAAGTTATAACGCTTAAATAAAAAAACATTAAAAAATCATATTATATAATATAATTATTTAATTATTAATAATAAATAAATTATTTAAAAAATAATTAAAATAATTAAAATAATTTATAATATTTATATAAAATTTAATAATATAAATAATAAAAAATTTAATATAAAAATAAATAAAACTAAAATAAAAAAATAAAAAAAAAACAACTTTATTTATATAAAAAAAAAAGTTAAGCTTAATTTAAATATAATTATTATTTTAAATAAAATTATAATTAATAATTATTAATTAATATATTAATAATATATATATTTATTATAAAATAATTTTTTAATTTAATTTTAATTTAATTATATAATAATATTTATATTTATTATAA